>JAHDVE020009078.1:0-83661 GCA_022606495.2 Halesus radiatus
TTATTTCAAAATTGTATATAAAATAAATTATTTCAAAATTGTATATAAAATAAGTTATTTCAAAATTGTATATAAAATAAGTTATTTCAAAATTGTATATAAAATAAGTTTCAAAATTGTATATAAAATAAGTTATTTAAAAATTGTACATAAAATAAGTTATTTCAAAATTGTATATAAAATTCTAGACTTGTAGAAAAATTCAACAGGTGTCCGATATATAATAAAAATCGGACATTCGAAACACTATCTAAAAAGATTACTAATAAATTCGGGTAGAATCTTATAGTCATGATGGAAAAGGTAACAGCCAAAAACATATGGTAATTAATTGAAGATGATTTTGAAAGTTAATAGAATTCAAAGTACGACACCGATAAAAATTATGGAGAAGGCAATATAACGCACAATTTCACAATATCGACATTGTTCACAATACCCTTTCAAAATATCGAACCGAAGTAATACGTACGACCACAAATTGATGCCCCAGTATAAAATGTATCGAGATCATTTCCTGTCTTGAACCTATCTTCCATTTCCTCTCCCCCTTCCTTCTCATTTTGTTTTTTCTTTACCTTGTTAGTTTCATAAATAAAACATCTGTGTTTAACGGGGACAGGGACGTCGGAGAGTTATTATTTATTAATTCAAAATAATGATAGTATTATTACGCAATACGATAAACACAATGTTTTTAAATAGAAAGATATTTATAAAAAAAAAACTTTTTTTTTGTAATGCGGATTACAAATCTTTGGTTACGTTTATTTACAAAAACGCAACGATAAATGATTTAAAATACTTTTCTCCACTTTAAAAATCATATTCGCATTTTAAATATTTTGTAAAACATACAATGGGACGATCAGAAAAAAGTAATATTTCTGATTAGATTTTGATAAATGCTAAGCCTATGTAAATTTATAAAATATTTAATAAATATTTTTCTATTTCAAAATATTATGTTTATCGTATTGCTCAATAATACTATCATTATTTTGAATTAATAAATAATAACTCTCCGACGTTCCTCCCCCCCCCCCCCCACCGTTAGCGCAAGAAACTTTGTTGGCTTACCCTTCATTAAACATCGTTTGTGTATATATATATATTTGTCTTAAACGCTGTTTGTTTCTTACAAATAAATGATCTATCTCTTTTAGTAACATATCTTACAAAGTAATGTTATGTTTAACCAGCACAGTTTTAGTGATTTTTCTCTCTCCGCACTACCCTAATGCGATTTGTGTTACCCACGTAAAACGAATTGATAATATTATCTCCTGCGCTCGAGATCGTTCAAGTACTCGTACATCGATAAATAGATTAAATGACGATGTTTTGGTTGTTGACAAAGAAAAACATTCGTTATTGCTTTTTCCGACGACAATATTTTCCGATTCAAAAACTTTGAGCGACATGTTCCTCGAATTGCGACTTTGATTATTTGCTAATTCTGCTTCTGTGTGCTTTCTTTTTTTTTGATAGAAGGCTTCAAATGAAAATTACGCCCTACCTCCCACACTTTGTACAAAATCTAATAACCGTTCTCCGCGAAGCTCACAATGTAAAATATTTCATGGAGACAAAATTTTAATAATATTTATAAACCCACTAGCTGATGCGCACCCGGCCTTGCTCGGGATTTTTTCAATAAAACTATGACATTGTGAATTTTTGCTTGTCGTTTTGGTGCCATAATTGATTTGACAGCGATCTGGTATCTCTAAAAAAGGAATAAAAAAACGTTAATAAATGAATGAATAAAATTACTTTTTGTATTCATCACTTCATTAATATACACTTATCTACATGTTTCGAAAGCGATGTTTTCTTCATCAGGAATATATAGAATACTAATAATACTATAAATTCCTGATGAAGTAAGCATCGCTTTCGAAACATGTCTGTGTATATTAATGAAGTGGTGAATACAAAGTATTTTTTTAATTCGTTTATTAATAATGACGCCACAAAGTGAATACCGATCTTTTGAAGAAATTGTAAAAAAATACGTTAATTTGAAAATTTTCGTTCATTACAAAAAAATTATTTTTTAAATGATATTTAAATAAAAAGTTCTTATGTGGGTACCTACTTATCTATGCGCTAACATCAATACAACATGGTGGGTTCAATGTTTTTCATACTAATTTTAAAACGTTATAGCAACAGTTTCACATATTGGATTTCATTCAAACTACTCTCTAAACCTTCCCAGCACTAATAAGAGCAAACTGTCATCTTTTCAGCGAAACCGGTCCAGTTATTTTCTAGAAAATCGAGGACAGACAGACAAATTCATTTTTATGTATAGAGATTTGGGCTTGTGATTATAATTATTTGATAATTTTTAGCAATTAAAAAGTTTTCGGAAGTAAAACATTTTGTTCTAAAGCTTTTTGCTTACGTTAATTAGTTTTTTCTGGCCCCTGTGAGAATGGCGTCAATCAAAATTAGCAGAATATTAAAGTATTATTATTAAATTTCATTTATATTGAAGGACCACCTCTGTGGTGGAGCGGCAATCTTCTTGGTACTGGACTAAGGGATCGCGAGTTCAAATCTCCGCGTAGAAAAGTAACTTAAAATTACGGTTTTGTTTAATAAATAAATGAGTAGAATTAACTGCACTTTACATACAGTAGCGAGCACAAAAATGTGTTTAGTACTGTTCAGCCTTAAAATATTCGTTTATTTGTAATACATCGAATATCGTTAATTTATTGATATTTCCACTTGATACCTATCATATAGAAACTACTTTTAAAAAATCCATAATAGTTTTTTTATAATTTCCTTAAAATATTGTTATTCACTTTGTGGCGTCATTATTAATAATTAAATTAAAAATTACTTTGTAATCACCACTTTATTAACATATACATATTAACAAAAACAAAAAAAAACTAACATTTTTACAAAAAAAAAACTTTTTATACTATGTTACTAAACTATACAACAAAATCCCACTCTCCTTTAAAAATCACAACAACCATAATAAATTTTAAAATCAAATAAAACACTGGATACGTTACATAGGTAGATCTGAAATAGAACATATATTAACACCAAATACAGACTAACACCGAAACCACTCAGCTGCACTTAAAACACCTCACCTTGGAATAATTTTTTTTTTTCATCAAGCATATCAATTTAATATGATGTAATTTAATGTTTTGTAAATGAAATCCTGAGCACGGGAAATCCCAGTGAGGTTATCATTATTTGTTATTTTGCTAAAAAAAAGAAGTTAATCAAACATTATTATTATTATTAACATGTTTCAAAAGCGATGCTTTTCTAAACAGGTATATAAAGAATACGTATTAATAATAGTATTCTGTATATTCCTGATTAGGAAAGAATCGCTTTCGAAACATGTTGATATGTATATATTAATAAAGTCATTTTTAAATCATTTATTTTATAATATTTTTTTCATCTAAAAAATTGGCATGTATGTAATTCGTTTGTAAATTTCTCAAACCACACATTTAATTATCCTTTGAGGCTCTTCTTTGACGAAGGATTCGATATATTTTTTCAATGACTGGTTCTAGCTGGGGCTCAGGTGGGTTTGTTAATTTTGATGAAATCCATGCAGAGACATATTGAAGCTTTTATTTAAAATAAATTAGGAACAACAAAGTACTAATTTATATTTTGATAAATCTCAGTGTCGCCTTGCTAAAAAATAGTACGTAATTTTTGCAACAAAATGAATTCCCATTGGTGGAAAAAATATTTTAGTAATTGTTTATTTTTTTCCGTGAAAAAATCAAAAGAAATTTTTATGTTCAACATTTTTTATATATCGTTTTTAAATAGTGTTTTTTTTTATGATACCCAGAGAAAACATATCAATAAATCACAACGACATCCGACATATTAATCATGAATAAATGTGTTAATTTGTAAAAAAAACACAGATATATTGCTTTTTTTTTTTACATGAATACCGCACGAGAGTCTCAACTGCTCCCAACCGTCTGGAGCCAGTGAGACTATGGCATCCCCAATTGGGAAATGTTGTGAGGCTGAAGGTATAGGGGAGGGGAAGGAGAAGAGGAAGGTGGGGAAATGCCTGGCTATTCAGATCTGGTCACCAAATACGGCTAAAAGCCATTTCAAGCAACGTTTCAATTCTGTATTCTCGACCATGGAGGCCGTCAGAAAGGGTATGCCATAGTTCCACTGGGTACTAGGAGTTGTCGACTCTTCTGCGGTGACACATAAAAAATAAACAAAATTGTATTTAATTTTATGGATTAACTTATTGAAGCTATAAACCTCATTGTAGATATTATTAACAACTCTCAAAATGACATATGAAACCAGAAAAACGCAGAAAAGAAAATGATAGCAGTAGCAGCTGGGACTCGAACCCAGGACCTCACCGTCTATCCGGGACCTTGTGCTCTAATCCACTGAGCTATGGGTACTCTAATTCTTCACGTCATTTTGATCGGTTTAATGTTTGAATTTGAGACTTGTTAATATTATCTTAATTGATTAAATAAATTAACTTTATATAGACGGTTGTTTTCAACCATTGAAGTACAAGAATTTATAGTTACCATTACAATTTAGTTCGTAATTTAGATTTGTCTTGGGGCCTCTAAGAGTTATTGATATGTGTGCAGATCTGCCCCCGGGGCCCTACAACCCCAGGGCCTCCGGATTCCACTAACCGGCCATCTCAGTAAGTACTACTCTAGAATTCTGAGATCCCCTGCGACATGAATTCTCACAAAACTTGCTACAAGTTTGTGCGATATGATGCACTGTGAAAGATTAACTAATTGTATACCAATTTCTGTAATTTACCAAGAAGCTTTCGAGCTTTTGTTCGCTAAAGTTTAATATTTACTTTTACGTGTGTATAAATTTTGTGTATAAACCAGTAAAGAATAGCTTTGAGGTTCAAAAACCCCATTTGCTTAATTTCGTTTCCCATTAGTTTCGTTTTATTCAGGGCTGGATTTACTAAAGGAGCAATTGAGATGTATAACAGGGCGCAAAATCGTATTAGGCGCTAGGAATCGTTTATATTTTTTCCAAAATAACCGCGGAAATTCGTGCATTTTGTTCCTTGAATTAAACACTAGAATTAAAGGACTTGCCCTAAGTACCATTTCGACGGCTGGAGGCACAGGTCACGTGACATCCATTTTGGCACCAGCCTAGTTGACTGCCGTTCATGTTTTTTTCACATGATTTTGGCTGCGGTAAACAAATTATAAAACATTTATAAAAGGGGTCAAACTGAATACTCCAATAAAATATTCTTTTTTTTCAGATTTACTCATTCGCTGATTTACTTAAATTAGCTACACGCCTACCTCGCCCCCCTCTTATTTTGGTTTCTTCCCATTGCGTGTTAGGGTATCTCTATGTATGCTTTGCTTTGCGCTTGTGTCTTTTTTTATGTAAATACTGCGCGAGAGTTTCCAACTGTCCGGAGCCAGTGGAACTATGGCATCCCCAATTGGGGTAGGTATATTCTAAGGCTGAAGGGAACGTGGAAGGCAAGGAGATGGTAAAGAGGAAGGTAGGTATGTATCTGGGTATTCGGATCTTATCACCAAAAACGACTAAAGTCATTTCAAGCAACGTTTCGATTCTGAAAGGTGTACTTTCACCAGGGCGATACCCGACGTATCTACCGCTTTATTATTCATATCTATCAACGCAAAGCGTAAACTTCAGACTTTTTAAAATTTATCAATGCCATTCAACCACCGTTAGCATTGACGTGGCACGTCTGGATATCAGAACCTGAACACACACTCAATATTTGGACAACACACAATTTAAATTCGTGAATTAATTTACTTCTCATTTTACTGTACAATAAATATTGCTTGACGACGAAAGCTTTCTCGTAAATTGTATACAATAAATTCAGCAATAAATGAAGGGGCCTGATTCCGGTTCTTTGAGGGTTGAAGACATTTTGCATAAATGTGATTCCGATTATATGTCAATGATAATGCTCATTCTTAACACGTGTAGTTCATTATTTCTTACTTTACACGTGTAGTTTGTTATAATTTTTAGAATTTATATCACTTTTATCTGACATTTTGGGCTTTTGGCATACGAGTAAGTGCTTTACAAACATTGCGTTTTCTTTAATTCGGTTCATTTAATAGCCTAGTACCGATTAAGTAAATAACTAATTTCAGAATGAACATATAAGATGTTATAAAAATAAAAGTACTTCTTCAAAATTCGCAGAACATCTTTTAGTAAATAATCACGTCCCGCTTGACACCAACAAACCTAAACCCTTACATATAGAAAGAAAGGGCCTAAGATTAAATTTACTTGAACAATTAGAAATTAACAAAAGAACGAATGACCCTAATATAACATTATTTAAGAAAGTAAGGAAATTTATATACTCACCGCTTCTCAGTATGTTCACATTATCAAAATAATACAACACATTTAAATAAATCAATTAAGAAAACATTGTCAGTTAAATACTCGTACGAGTAAAAACACATTATAAATGTGAAAACCTCACAGAATTCAGAATTATTAAATTTTTAACTAAATATTTTCTAACTAAATCGGTTTTACCGATAAAAAATCATTACCCATCCATCCTAATTTTAAAGGAGTGGGGGTAAATTAAATCACATAAATAAGTCGTCGCAATGTGGATTAACCACAGTTTGAAAATGGCCTTAAACGCCGAAACAGCTGTCACAATAATAACAACTAGGAATACTTGCAGAACTTAATAATAACGTTATTAAATTTGTTTTAAATTAAATTTTTAAAAAATATATAAATGGAGTTCTACGAATTAAACACAAAAACAATTAATAATTAACTAATTTCATTTTTATTTTCTGTTGTTTTTTCGGTTCCATGTTTCATTTAGGTAATGTTAATATTATCTTCTTCAATGATTAAATAAATAGCTAATAAAGTTTAAAGTTAATAAAAAATTTCTAATTAATCTTTTGTTAAAACTACGCAAATGTCGATATTTTGAAAGAATCTCATTCTATGAAATTCGTATTAAAATTAAACGGTTAATAAATGTATTAAAAACTTGGCTGGCTTAAAAAAACTTTTGTATTAGATAATAAGGAAATATTATTTTATGTATGACTTATTGTTGTCGTTTATGTTTTTTTAAATTTTTTTAAAAAATATTTTTGTAGAAATATTTTTTAGTAAGATTCTTGAGAAATATTTACGTTTTAAGTTTGTTACATGTGTTTTTATTTTAAATACATATATATTTGTAATCTTAACTGTAAATTTTGAATTTTTGAAAACAAACTCCCGTTAGACAAATTACAAAAAAGTAGTTCGGGACTTTTTGCATTATATATAAATATATTTTTTGTAAAATGTAAATAAAAATATTTAAAAAAATGACAGCTGTTATGCGAGAACCGGAACCACAGTTAAGCAAAAAATATTTAAGTCTAAAGATGAGAACAATGCCTTATCCTGAATTAGGCTTTCTTTTCAGCCTCTAAGTTTTCTGCACCCTGCGTAATTTGTTGTTGGTTCAGATTTGTTTGTCATTTGCCTCTCAGATCAAGTTCAACTTTCTGCTCAACTTTAGAGGTGTCATTAGTAAATTCATTAATAATTCTAGTTTATTGAATGGCAGTCATAAGTAGGTTTTCATTTCACTTCCTATAATTTAATACCACCTTCGTGAGGTGCCTTTAAAGCTGTAAACAAATCGTTTAAAGCATTAAGCCAACATTATTCAGTACATGTATTATCTTACTCACAAACTAGATTATTTAAATGATTGTATTGATCAATCAACAACTATGTATTAATGTAGTACGTAGGTAACGCTTGTTAGACTTGCCGATAAATGGATTCAAATTCGATCATTATTATGGAAAGTAAACGGATTTTTCTGCAGTATGGTTTTTATAAATCTTATATACATTTTTATATTTAAAACGTACAACTAGTCGTGCGTTTTCATTAGTTACTGTATAAAAAAATACGCAGTTTGTATATTTCTAATACAAGCAATACTGCAAATGGAGAATCTCTAAATTCTATTAAGGTAGTTATTTTTAATTTTTTCACAATTATTCTATACAGGAGGCCAGCGGGAAATAATTTCCCTCAAGGCCTATGTCATCCTTGGGTATGCTGTGTGGAGGGTCTTTCGAAGGATAGGAAGGAGTGAACCTGGGTCTTGAAAAGACGCATTTTGTGGGAGGGAGGAAACACAGAGGCCGGCAGATCATTCCACAGCTGAGTTGTAGAAGCGAACCGTTCTCATGTGACAAATGTCAACCGTTTTCAAATGTTGGGGGCGCGTGTGGCGTGTTTCCCGACTATGCACCGGTGCCGACGCTTCCTTGAACATCTTTCATTGAAATACCGGTAGAACAAGGACAGTATTCCCACCTGACGTCTGTGCTCTAAAAATTGCAATCCATTTGTTCAGGTAGGCGAATCTATCAAATGGACCCCCCGTTTAATTGTTTTTTGGAGAATTCCATTTTTATTTAAAGTTTATGAATGAAATGGAGTTCTACAATAAAATTATTCAATTTAAATAATGGTTTATTTATAAAAAGAAAATCTGCTATGTAATTATTATTACGCGTGAGAGCTGCTCCGAAGACATTTTCAAACTGTGGAGAAAATTATAATCAAAAGAAAAACAAAATCTATGGTTTTCGGGAATAAACCAAATAAACTGTAACCTTTTAATTCTATATGAAATGTTAGATAATATATTCGAAATTACCTTGACTGGTTTTCAAATTGTACCTATTATAGACAGATTAGAATGCATTTCATTTCCCGGTGGAAAACAAAGTGTTTTATTTTTTTACAGAATTTTGCTTTATTAGTAATAAATGAAAATAACACAAGTATTTAATTTATTTCGATTAACTAATTAAAGTTTCATTCCGACGAAATTAATTTTATCGAAATTGAATACCGCAAAAGAAATTATATATATTACGGTGACGTTTATAACCTTCAATAAGTTATTCCAACAAAAAAAGATTATTATAGAAAAAGTCAATAGATGTCCCATATAAATAAAATCGTAAGTCCGAGGCACTGTCTAGATTGCAAATAAATTCGTGTAGAATCTTGCAGTCAATACAGAAAGATAGCAGCCAAAAATATATGGGAATTAATTGAGGGAATTAAATAATATTAACAGTTCTTAAATTTTTATGATATCGCTGTACATGGATAATTGTATGCAAGAATCGAAAGAGATGGGCTTGGGCGCAAAAATGAGTAATCTGCAAGTATGTTGCCTGGTGTATGCTGGTGCTGATTCCTAACAGTATGGAAGATCTACATTCCCTCGTATTTAGGATGAACGAAGTATGTATGAAGAATGAGCTAATGATGAATGTAAGTAAGTCTAAAGTCACGGTGTTTGAAAGAGAGAGTACGAAAACAGTGTGCAATATAGTTGTGAATGATGAATACTTGGAGCAGGTCGATGTATTTGGGAAGTATGTTTACGAGAGATGGAAAGACTGAAAGGGATACGGGAAGAAGGGTGATGCAGGAAACTCTATTAACGGAGGTCTGAACGCGGTTGGCGCAAACAAAAAGTTGTCCAAAGAAGCGAAACTACCAGTTCGCAATGGAGTGCTGATACCAACCCTGATGTATGGTAGTGAGGCATGGAAGAGGAAGGATGAAAGTAGACTGAATGCTGTAGAAATGAGATCTCTGAGACGAATGCGTTGTAAAACCATGTATCGTGTGAATAATGTTGTGATTCGAAAAGAATGCAAGGCTGATGTATGCGTAATGAGCAAGATTAAGAAAGGGACGCTTAGATAGTTCGGGCATGTAGAGCGAATGAACGAAGAAAGGAGTGTAAGGAGAATATATGACACGGATGCGAATGGAAGAAGAACCCGGGGACGTCCGAGGAAGACATGGCACGATCAAGTTAATCAAATACTAGAGTCGGGCCATGTCAGAATTCGGAGTAACAGAAGAGAATGTATGAGGCGTTGTATGAGTGTAAATGAAGCAAGAAGTGCCTGCCGAGTTGTTTGGCGGTCCGTCCTCTCTGCCTACCCCTGCCGGGAAACGTTGTGATGGTTAGTTAGTTAGGTAGCAGGTCCCGGATAGACCGAGAAGTCCTGAATTTGAGTCCCAGATGCGACCGTTGCCTTTTTGTTTTTTGTGTCTTTTCCGTTCAGCGAAAGGAAATATACGTAAAACATTTTACCACTAACCATACATGCAGTTTGCGGCTTTTGTCTAATGAAAATCCGTCACTGCTAAAGTGCCAAAGCCTCGAGCTTCTGACAATCAAAAGGAGACTGGACCAGTCAATTTCTCTTCAATTACTTGTTATGAGTCACGCGAGTGACAGATACATCTGCTTTAGCGGGTTTATTTAGCAGGTATTATCGTCTCATGTCTGGTCATTTGCATTCGCAGTAGCAAGCAATAAAGCAGACATTAGCTCGATTCTCGTTACTGGCAGTCCGTCGCAACAATCTCTAGGCATTAATTATAGTCACTTAAATTGTTGCATTTCACCAGCAACTAGGCCAATTTCAATTAACTTACCTACTTACGTATATTGCTTTGATATAGACATTATAGATGGCCCTTCCGCTTTTGAACGGGCAATTGAAATAATAATAATTTTCTTTATTCCGCGATGTGGGGAGGTTATTACAATCCCACACGCCCCCCATAAGAGGGTGTAAATACGTAATATTTATTTTTTTATTGTGTAATATTAATTACATACAATGGGAACTTGTACCCGCTAAGCCACTGCAAGTAGCTTGTCAGCGAGAGTTTAGTTAAACAATATTATATAATACAACAATAAATAACAATCATCATACAAATGTAGCCCAAAATGTTGTGATCAACAGGTTGGAATTTTTTTTTTTTTTAAATATGAAAACAGCTTGACAGTTTTGTTATAGAGATACTAGAGCCCAATTTCATAATATCGATGTAAATAATATTATAAAAATATCAAAATAACACTAAGTTTTAAATAATTTGAAAAATAAAAAAATATATAAACAGCAGTACAATTTTGTTAAAGTGAGGATAGACTTAATGTAATAGTAACACTTAAATAATTTTCAAGATACTCACAGCCCACGAGCTATCAAGTAGATATACAATCGAGGAAACCAATATAAACAAGTAATAACATAAATTAGAATAGAAAACAAAATAAAAATACAAAAATAATAAAGAAGAGGGTAGTAAAGTTAGATAAATTATAAATGAACAGTAAATATAAATAAGAAAACGTCAACGATTTTGCTCTTTTATTTCGTTTTTGATCCATCCGATTGAAGATTTTTGAGGCCAATATTGTACTCCAAAATCTATACCGATTTTAAAGAAATCTGATGTCGCCAATTAACACGAAACCCTTCAACTCCTGGACCCCAGACTGGTCAATTAAATTGATTATGTATTCAAGAAAAAAAATCGAAATTGGACTATTAATTTCTCCCGAATTAAGGATACAGTTGACCACCAATCGTTCACACTTCTGTTTCATCTCTTCAGATAAATTTCTTCTATGTTTTTTACCCGTAAATTTTAAGATTTTAAAACTGTTTTAACATAATTAAGAGGCTAACTTTCTTTCGTCAGCTTGCAAAAACATAAATTATTATAAATAAAATCCGATCCGACCCAAGGTTGTAAATCTTGGACTTTATGGATTCATTGAATGATATCGCAAAAATCGCAGATGGTTGATTGTGACTCAAAATGAAATCACTATCGTTGTTAACACTTTTATACATACATGTATTTTTTCTTTTTTATTTAAGGAAAAAATACAGATACAGACATTAATATTAAAACAATATACAATATTTGGAAAACTCGCCTGCATCCTAGCGATTTCTCACTGATTAATATGATACAGATGAACAAACCATTAAAGTATTATTTACACAAGTTAAGGAATTTAAGCTTGTAAAAGAATTCGAAAAAGTGCAAAATGTCTAAATAAAATAACAGATGGTAAATAAACTCTACAAATAATATTTACAAGAATGTAAAGGGAAAAAAATAATGATTAAATTAAAAATAGTTTTATACAAAGTAGACAATGTGTAAGATATGAAAACACCTTACGATTTTCTTTTAAAAGTACTGCACGTATCACAGAATATGTCGTAATCCATCAAAGTTTGATTTTGACTGAATATTGACCATTAATGCATTAATGTTTTAACGAGCCTTAAATCTTCGTACAGTAAGTTAATAGAGGCTGTTGTTTGCTGAAAATTTCGTGAGAAAAAATGGATGATTTGTGCAGTCGACGTTATTTATAACTTTGACGTTTTAAACCATAAAAAGGTACAATGACTTGATGTTGAGAAATTGTCTATTTTTGGCTGCGCTTGCTGCACTGTGTTAAGAAATGATATGTACTTTAAGAGTGCAGCCACGTACACTGACACAATTGAAACAAAGAATAACATCCGATCAAAAATACCGATAATTAAAATGATAATTTTGCTAAAAAAATACATATCATTTGTAAAATTTTGTATACTGTTCCATGGAACATTTCTCCCTCTTCCCGTGTCAATAATGAGTGGAGTATGTTGAAAGATAACAAAACTGTTATAGGGATTTTTCCTTTTGCCGTTTTACAAACGTTATGTTTCTGATAAAATGTCAATTTCGATCGAACAAAAATGACTGATTTTCAAGATTCTACTCTACCTCACATAAATTCACTCTAAAATAACGACACTTATATTTTTAACTACGATAATACCCAGCACATCGATAAACAATATATTTTATATTATAAGTTATTTATTTATTTGTAAGTAACAATTAGCTTTTAATACATACTCGTGTATATATACACAAAGGAAGTTTAACAAAGGGTAAGTCAACAAAGTTTCTTCTACTAACAGTGGTTAAATACGGATGTTTTGTTTATGAAGCTAACAAGATAAAGAAAACAAAATACAATAAGAAGGAAAGGGGGAGAGGAAGAGGAAGATAGGATCGGGACAGGAGATGTTCTCGATACATTATATACTCGTGCATCAATTTGTGGTCGTACGTATTACTTCGGTTCGATATTTGAAAGGGTATTGTGAAGAATGTCGATATTGTGCGTTATATTGTGCATAAATACGGTGAATTGGAGAATTTATCCTAAGATTGGTCGTGCAAGCGGTCAAATGAAAAAAAATCGGTTTGTCGGGTTGGTCTTGACGGTATGTGAATGTTTATAAAGTTAATGAGCTCTGGTGAGTCCATTCATAATTTTAAATAACAAGATTTGATCAAATATTAAGCGTGGTGTTTGAAGCGTGGTGAAGTTATGGAGTTTTAAGCATTCGATATTATTTGCAAAGTGTAAATTAAATTTATAATTTATATGCTTAAATAATTAACGTTGTATGCTCTCGATTCTTTCAATATGGTCTTGGTATAAAGGTGTCCATATCGGTGAGCAATATTCTAAATGAGGGTGGATATACGCGGTGTAAAGGGATTACAGAGTCTTCATGTTGCGAAAAGGTTTTGAAATACGTATTATAAATCCCAGCATTTTATTGGCTTTATTGATAACCTCATTAGTTTGTTTGATTAGATTTAGTTTCACATCCAGTATTACCCAAATTAATAAACGGTGTGTATCTCAAGCAACCTGCCAGGTAAGTATAATAATAATAATAATAATAGTGGGATGACTTGTATAGCGCCGTTTTTGTGAGAAATCACCTCAAGTATGGTCTGTATAATATTATTTGCCTGTACATACAATTAATAACTTGCATATTTTAACGCGGAATCGCGTTCATTGGTCAAATGCGTTGTACGAGTACATATATTTTGGTATTACAGATAGATGAACCAGTGAATCTAATTTGTTAGCCATAATAATAATAATAATAATAATAATCGAATGATTTTTATAGCGCCGTTTTAGTGAAAAATCACCTCAAGGGCGCTGTACAAATCTTACTTCCTATTCTTACATTATTCCTATATTAAATCTATGACTTTTTTTTTTTTGGACACTATCATTACACATTATTTATAGACCATATAAAGAGATGCAGTTAGATTATCAAAATTAAATACGGCTTGGTCTAAGTTTTCATACATGTTTATCACAACTAATCATCCAGTTTGGAGTCCATGGAGAACGTGGAGTTCCTGCCCACGCTGGAGTCTTCGGGGATGCTGATCTGGAACTGGAGAAGCACCACCAGGTAGGTCACCATAGTGGCTAGGAGCGATTTGAAGAGATTCCTGTTGACGTCGAAGAATCCTCCGAGGCTGATGGCCGAAGGGATCATCTCCGTGGCCCTCAGGAACATGGTGACCTCTGTCTGGGCGTCCGAGTTCATCCAGGATAGTTCCACCGTCAGCTACTTCTTCTGGAAGTTGGAGCGAACATTATGAGAAGCGTAATGGGCTTCATCACAGATGAAGTACAGAAGACAGATGCTGGAGCAAGCCGTCACAGCCAGGCCGATGTCCTTAACGCCAAAGCCATCGGAGACCAAAGAGGGAGACGAAGGTGAAGGTGTAGGTGTTGGCTACTCCAGTGTCTCGGGCGAGGCGGCTGAGGCGCAGCCAGAGGGCGCGATACTCGGCTACCATTGCTGCTGGACCAATGTGCCTGAGAGCCTTATTTAAGTAAATAATAGAAGAATACGAAGAACAAGCCCTTGACAATGTAAACTGAAGTCGTAGCAAAATCAAACATCTCACTGACAGTTGGAAGAATTCGCCATTTTTAAGTTGTAATAATAGATTGTCTATAGTTAGTGATTAATGAGATGAAAAAAAAACATTTGTATAGCGCCTTTAAGCTGATTTTTAACAAAAACGGCGCTATGAAAATCATTCTAATATTGTTATTAAATATTTCCGAGCGTTTTGCATAGCGACGGACAATCTAGGGTATCCAATGTCATTGCCTTCTCACTAGCAAATAGATGACTTCGCTTATTGTAATAATAAATGTAATATCAAACACAGAGAGCAATATTCTAATTATTGAATTCTTCGAACAGCAACGACTCAGTATTAACCCCATCTTATCCGAATTAATTTGATCGGAATATTGGACATTTTGTGTCTACCCAAAATTTTCGTCATAAAAATGCTTTCGTACTGATATTTTATGAGTTCAAAATCGACGTAAAAGATGATTTCAGCGGGTAAATAAGTACCCACGTACGCACATGAAAATAAGTAGTTTTTGGAAAGCTCTTTAATTTTTTCTCAAATTGTAAAAAAAAAAATAATAAAAAATCCTTACAAATGTTGTCAAAAAGTTCCGGGGAATGGTTTTTTTCTATGATGTGAGAGCTCTTTTGTTTTTATTTTTGGCGTGTGAAGGTTATAAAATTTAAAACGGTTAAAAAACGTTTTATAATGACACAACTCAATGGATACTAGTGGTGGGCGAAGCGGCTCGGTTTAATGAGCCGGATCATTAAATCAGCTCTCTGTAAAGATAATCCACATGAAAACTGGACGAAAAAAGTATCGTGTAAGAGCGTCTTAAGGACGTCTTTAGGAGATCACCGGATCACCGAACCAGTACACTACAAAGAGCTGATTTAGTGATCCGATCACCGAACCGGTACACTACAAAGAGCTAATTTAGTGATCCGGCTCACTAAACCGAGCCGCTTCGCCCACCACTAATGGATACAGTACCTGTATAATTTGGGATAAAATCTTAATATCTATGCGATTCGAGTCAGCTGGTTGAGATAGGGTTAAACCTTGTGATTGATTCGAGTATCGATACTCGTTAGTTTATTATCGACAAAAGCAAACCGCACGTTGGCCCTGAATTTCTAGGAACAATTATGATGGATTTTCCTCATTTCTACTCTCTTATGATTTTGGCAGATCATTACATATAAAATAAATGTGTTTTGTCCGTGTATACTATTGCTATTTCCAGAGTGGTAATTTATATTAAATTCATTTGGTAAGTTAAAAGAAATACATATTTATAATTTCTTCAAAATATTGGTATTCACTTTGTGGCGTCATTATTAATAAATTAATTAAAAATGACATATTTGTAAAAAGCATTAACTTTGTGGCTCGCCATAATTTACAATAAAAAACACATAAATTTGTTGTAGACCACTTTTATTTTATTAACACTTTACCGGTATCGGACGTACACAGATATAACAATACATAACATGTCAAACCATCCGGTTTCACATAAACATTCTGCTAATCATTCAATGGTGCACCGGCTAGTAAAAATCCCACCATCATCTGTTAATTTCACGGTTGAACTTTCAAAAATTAAACAAATTGATCTAAATAATGGTTATTCCACAAATTTTATTGATAAAATCCTCAATAAGAAACTTAAACTCATTTCAACAAATACATTTTTATTTAATACACCTGAAAATAATATATCCAACTTTTCATCACTTAGTACAAAAAAAATTCCTTCCCACATTAAACCCGCGTTCTATACTGATAACAATTTAGGTAAATTACTAAAAAATAGTAAAGATAGAGAACATAAATTAAGCCACTCAGGTATTTACCAACTATGTTGTAATGATTGTCCATCGTTCTACATAGGTAAAACAACTAGAAATATAAATATTAGAGTCACAGAACATTTAAGATGCTTAAATAATAATAACTTCTCAGAATTTGCCAATCATCTAATTTCCAAAGATTACACTTTTAACAAGGACACAGGGGTTAAAATTCTTCACTGTAACAATAAAAGCAAAAAATTGGATAACTTAGAATAATAATAATGAATAATAATGCTAGTATTTTAAATAACTCATCTTTTAGTCCCATTCTTAATATTTTTCCAATAAATCGCTCTGTTCTTCCCGGAAATCCTACAATTACCCCTACCCATTTGCTTACCCCCCACTCCAACACCTAAAATGTATATGTCTTGTAAATATTCTATATCATAAGTTAGTTATAATATTCTCCTGACGAAGGAAGGGTGCTTCCGAAACCGGTAGATTGTTAATAAAATAAAAGTGGTCTACAACAAATTTATGTGTTTTTAATTGTGAATTAAAAATTATTTAGTATTCACCGCTTTATTAATATACACATATCTACATGTTTCGAAAGCGATGCTTTCTTCATCAGGAATATATAGAATACTAAAAAATAATAATGTGAAGTATAGACAAATGATAAACATAGAACCCAATAATATAGGAAAAGATAAGGGGGTGGGGGTAGGGGTAGGGGTAGGGGTAGGGATAGGGATAGGGATAGGGATAGGGATAGGGGTAGGGGTAGGGGTAGGGGTAGGAGTAGGAGTAGGAGTAGGAGTAGTGTTAGGGGCAGGGGCAGGGGTAGGGGTAGGGGTCGTGGTATTTGTAATCATAACAACGTTAATTATTAACAATTATATTATTTCCTACTTACAACTACACCCAGTTTACTGGAATTCATAACTTCAAATCTTTACTCCAAACCATTAACCCCGAGCAAGGCCGGGTACACGTCAGCTAGTTCTTTATTAGCTTACAGACTAGCGGCTAGCGTACGAGGAAGTTCACAACTCCGGAATAAATAGTTAAGCAGTCAATTGTCCCTATAATAATACTAATAATATATTCGGGTATTTCTGTTACCGCTCAATTTTTCCTCGAAGTTAGTTGCGACCGACGGAACCTCATGCGCCAGCCACGCTATCTAGACGAAGCTACGGAAAAATCATTATAATTATTTTTTAAACCAAGTATTAAATGGCTTTTAGCCGTGTTTGGTGACCAGATCTGAATAGCCAGGTATTTCCCTACCTTCCTCTTCTCCTTATCCTTCCCCTCTCCGATACCTTCTGCCTCACAACATTCCCCATTTAGGAATGCAATAGTCTCACTGGCTCCAGACGTTTGGGAGCAGTTGGGACTCTTGTGCGGTATTCATATATATAAAAAAAAAGTGAAGTTCAATTTTAACTTAAACTACAGTCTTAGTTGGCTAAAAGTGAAGTGAGTTATTATCTCCAATTCAATCGATTGTTATTAATCATAAAATCCAAACTAAGATATTCATGGGATATATTTAATTATCTCATTGACATTATGTCTTCAACGAGATCTGCCATGGAACAACAAAAAATTGCGGACTCGCTCACGGAGTACATTGATCGTAAACTGGGTGAGTTGAAATCACAATTTTTTTCAAAATTCGAAACGGAATTAGCCGATTTAAAAAAAATCAATCCAATTTGTAAGCGACAGGTACGATGATATCAATGAAAAATTAAATAAAATCCCCGATTTACCAAAACAATATCAAATAGCTTAATAATACTGAATTATTATGTCAAATTTCCGACTTAACATTTTTTGCCACCATGTTACGTAATAATCATTTAGTCTTCAAAACTCAGGCGCATGTTTTCACGAGTATTTTCGAAGAAACTTAACGTCTTCATCGTACTGTCTCCCCGCTACCTTCCTTGCCACGGGCTAGATCTAAGAGCTTTATTATTTTATAATGAAAACTGTAACTTCATATCATTATCTGCGTCACGTATGTTACGTCATGCCTTGATGTAGACGAAACATTACACGGAACTAATTATTTATAAAATTCAAATTTTCATGATATTATTTTCGATATCATCCCTTAGCTCTTGGGGAAATTAACTCCGACGTCATAACGAGGATTTAAAAAAAAATGAAGTGAATTTTTTTTTAACCGCATTTTAAAATTATTTTTATACGGGGTTACTCCTGAACACGCTGACTCCCAAATTCCTACCCACCTCTCATACCCTTTTCTTCCCCAGAACTTCTACTCCTTCCGGACCTTAAATAATTTTTTTTAAAACATCCCCAAAAATGACAAAGTCCCCAAAGGAAATGATTTTCTTCATGGTCTCATGTGTGAAGTTAATTTAAAAAAAAAACGCGTCTAGAAAATACAATCTCTATATATAAAAATGAATCTTTGTCTGTCTGTCTTCGATATTCTCGAAAATTACTCGATCGGTTTCGCTGAAAATAGCACAGTTTGTTCTTATTAGTACCGGGAAGGTTATGAGAGTAGTTTGAATGAAATCCAATATGTAAAACTGTTCCTATAAGGTTTTAAAATTAGTATGAAAAACATTGAACCCCCATGTTGTTTTGCGGTTAACCCATAGATATACCACTCTGGTTAGCCACAGATTACATATGCAAAAGAAGATGGATTGTTTGGGTAGAATTTCTTCAAAATGGAAAAGGTACCTACTTAGGAACTTTATTATTTAGATATATTTCGAAAAAAATAAATGTTTGTAATGAAATAAAATTTTCAAATTAATGTTTCCTTGTTTAGAGATAATAATAGTCGTCACAAAGCATTACTTTCGCTGTCATATCTATTATGGCCCCAAACGATAAGCAAGAATTCACAACTTCATTACTTAATTTCAAAAAAATAAATAATCCCGAGTAAGGACGGGTACACATCAGCTAGTATAGAATAAATTAAAAATACGGTTTTTTTTTAAGAGCGAAGCTTTTTTAGAAAGGTTCAACTATAGTTTTAAAAATGCCCTAAAAATGGTGTACAACCGAAGAACTTTTGTTATTAATTATATAGAATCGCAGTAATACACTTATTAAAAGAGGCGAGGTGAATTTTTCTATACATTCTTTCAGGAATCTTTCAGGCTGTGCGGGTTTTCACGTAATCGTAAACACAGTAATCTCTGGGGATAGGCTGGACTGGTTCTACGTGCCGGCGGCGCACTTCGCGGGTGTTAGGGAATCTCCGGCCGTGACGATTCCGCAGAACCCCGTCTCAGCTGGGACAATAAAACTAGTCTGGTGACATCAACATTGGGAAAATGTACCATTAATTGTTGTTTGGTTTCGGTAAATCCTTGTTTTGCTGTTTTTGTAGACGCTTCTCAGCGATTTCTTTCTATGACCTTTTATAACCATCAAGTAAGCACCTATCTTATATTATGCACGGCTATTGTTTAGAGCTGACGCCCGCATGGCAAAAAGTCCCGTAACATTTTTTTGTATATTTTTAATACCTACATAATCTGATTTAGTTATAATTAATACTGTTATAATATTTAATACCTAAATTAAATATTTGTAATTTATAGTTTCTTTAAAAGATCGGTATTCATTTTGTGGCGTCATTATTAATAAATGTTTTAAAAATTACTTTGTAAACACCACTTTTTTTAATATCTGCGTATCAACATGTTTCCCAAACGAAGCTTTCCTCATAATACCTAGTATTCTGGATGTCCTGATGAGGAAAACTTCGATTTCGAAACATGTTGATATGTGTATATATTATAAAATAGTGGTGTTAACAGAGTAATTTTTCAAACATTTATTTGTAATTTATTTTAATGATTGAGGATTATTTTGTATACATTATTATTTAATTAGCTCGGTGATCCGGGAGGAGTTAAATATCGAACCACTGCAGCTATTCTTCATGTAAAAGTCGCAACTAAGGTGGATTTTGCACGCATTAAGAATGTCTGAAGGTCGAATTCCGCGGAATAATCTTGAGGGAAGACGTGGGCCGCCCCAGAGACAGGTGTTATATGCAACTCGAGAGGCTGTGCGAGGAGAGGCTGGACCTGCTATAGATGGATGACTGGAGGCGTCTTGTCGATGCGATAGGTCCCCGATTGGAGAAGGACAAGGAGAAGACAATGTAAAAACGTAATTTATTATATGAATTAAGTTCTGTACCACTTGGATTCCAGCAAGAAAGTGTTTATTTTGAGAAAATTTACGTCCCTTTCTTGTTTTTATTTGCCCGAATGCAGGGACCAATCTTAGGATAAATTCTCCAATTCACCGTATTTGTGCGCAATATAACGCACAATTTCACAATATCGACATTCTTCACAATACCCTTTCAAAATATCGAACCGAAGTAATACGTACGACCACACATTGATGCCCGAGTATAAAATGTATCGACAGCATCTCCTGTCCCGATCCTACCTTCCTCTCCCTCTCCCCTCTTCCTTCTTATTTTGTTTTTTCTTTATCTTGTTAGATCCATAAATAAAACATCTGTATTTAACCACTGTTAGCACAAGAAACTTTGTTGACTTACCCTTTGTTAAACTTCCTTTGTATATATATATACGAGTATGTATTAAAAGCTATTTGTTACTTACAAATAAATAAATAACTTTTATAATATAAAATATATTATTTATTTATGTGCTGGGTATAATCGTAGTTAAAAAAAATGTGTCGTTATTTTAGAATAAATTTATCTACTCAAAGAAACTTGAAAATGAGTTATCAATGTTGACGTTGTTCTATTTATATTTGTACCTATTATTGCCCATGAAACTTTTACATTGTAATTACTTATATATTTTGGAAATGGAGTATAAAGTAAAGTTAAGAAGAAAGAAAACAACACAACAGGGAGGCAACATAACGGTATTAAAGGTTAATAATACAAAAGATATTGACAAAAATACAAAAAAATTAAATGTACTAAAGGTCAATTCATTAGTATAAAGCAGCTTACTAAACAATGCATCTTCCTTTCACTTACCTACCTGCATAAATAATATGACATGAAAAGGCTAGTAACAATAACAACACTGTCCTTGAGGTGATTGAGTTGCATACCGAAGCAAGCTTTAGACATTTTTCATAGTCCGCGACATTGTAAATAATGATGAATATTTGTAACTGCTAATAATTATTATCGAAAATCTCAATTAAAATAATGTTTCAAATAAATACCTACTCTTCTTTTGCCAATAACTTTCTAATAAATATAATATACACGTCAAATAGGATTAAAACAGTAACTGCAATTATTAATTGTTTTTGTGTTTAATTCGTAGAACTCCATTTGTTTTTTTTTTTTAATTTAATGTAAATCAAAATTAATAATGTTATTATTAAGTTCTGCAAGTATTTTTAGTTTTTATTATTGTGACGATTGTGGTTAATCCATATTGTGACGACTTATTTATATGATTTAATATACTCCCACTCCTTTTAAATTTGGACGGGTAATGATTCATTATCGGTAAAACCGATTTAGTTAGAAAACAATTAAACTTCTGAATTCTGTGAGGTTTTCACATTTATAATGTGTTTACTCGTATTTAACAACATTATTTAGAAAAAATTGTCAGTAGTAAAAAAGTAACTGCAATATCATGCAATGTGCAGTGTTTTCTAATATTGTGTCCTGTGCGTGCAAAATCATATCTTCTCAAGCGAAAACTTTGTAATTTAACGTTTTAATCTGGAGTGACCTACCAGGTAAGTATGTTTCTGTATCTGTTTGTACATAATAAGATAAACCCTAGCAAGTAGTATTTGTACAGCGCCCTTGAGGTGATTTTTCACAAAAAACGGCGCTGTACAAGTCATCCAAATATTATTATTATTGTATCGGTAAACGGCGCTGTAGAAAGTTGACCATAGTGAAAATCATATTTTATAAAAAAAAAATATACAAAATTTGAAGTAAATCAACGTTAATAATGTTATGAAGTTCTGCAGTTATTTTCGTTTTTTAATTATTGTTACAGCTGTTTCGGCGTTCAAAGCCATTTTCAATCTGTGGTTAGGCCACATTGAGACGACTTATATGATTTTATTTACCCCCACCAAATTTTATTTTGGACTGTGATTAAAATTATTTATTACCGGTAAAACCCATTTACTTTGAAAATAATAGTAATAGTTTAAAAAAAAATCTCTGTCCTGTGTGTTTCTTCCAGTTGAAAGGTGTTTTCTCCGCATAAAGTGTTTTCTTAATTGTTTTATAATGACGTGAATGCTATTTAAGACAATATTTTTTTTGGTAACTCTGAATTATTCTAAGGAATTATGTTGTTTAGGTTTCGAGAATATACTTAAATAATAAATATAAATAATTTTCATCACTTTATTATAGCGTTATATAAGGATCATTCGTTCGTTTATTAATTTCTAATTGCTCAAGTAAATTCCCACCTTTCTATTTCCCATCTCTTTCCCATCCCCATTACCGTCAGCCTCATAGCATACAATTGGGGATGCTATAGTCTCACTGGCTCCAGACAATTGGGAGCAGTTGGGACTCTTGTGTGGTGCTAACATAAAAAAATTTAAGGCTCTTTTTTCTATGTGAAAGGGTTTAGGCTCATTGGCAAGCGGAACGTGAATGTTCACTAAGACATACTCTGCGAATTTAGAAATAGTTCTTTTATTATTATATAGTCGTATGTTCTTTGAATATAGTTGAGAAAGCCCTTCCCGTCTGCCCTATATAGATAACGCTAGATTCGTTGTGGTCATATTTTAATTCATATTTGCCAATATTATTAAGTGTAGGATTTTAACTTTTTGAGTTTTTGATGCTTGTTCCTGTATTATAATTTATTTTTAAAGCTATTTTAGGCTTAAAAAATGTCACTTGCACAATGTACCTACTATGCATTACCGGTGTCGTATTATGTTCTTTCAATGCTTTAAAATAATCTCGCGCACACCACGTGTAAGTGCTTGCAATACGCAATGGAAGATGGAAGCATTAAGCTGCAAGCGGGTCCTCTCTGTTGTTTAGTATCGCTGCATCTCGCAGTTCGGATCTCGCAGCTGTACGCATGCGCGACCAGCTGCCCCGTCATAACACAGCATCCAGAGGAGCGTGCGGCTCTGAAACACGAGATGAAAACATTAAACATATTTTTACTGTTGCAACACCGGACCGCTGGCGTCGGGTAGTAAATTGCACTCGGTCTATATGTCCACCTGAAGTGGGGTTCCATGCTTTTTTATTTGTTTGTTTTCACTGAACGCTATGTTAGTTTTATGATTTGGAAATAAAATATTGAAGGCGCAATAATAAAGCTTTGCAGATGGACGTCGTCAGATTAACTATTGAACTGTCTACATATTCTACATTTTCATGTCACGATCAAGTGAATCGAATACTTGAGTCGGGCCATGTCAGAAGGCGGAATAATAGAAGAGAATGTATGAGACGATGTATGAATGTGAATGAAGCAAGAAGTGTATGCCAAGATCGAGTTGTTTGGCGGTCCGTCCTCTCTGCCTAACCCTGCGGGGAAACGGCGTGATGGTTAGTTAGTTAGTATGTGTGTGTGTAAATAGTTTGAGTATTTTTCCGACTTCAATATAATACTCGTACATATTAAATATATCGATTAAACATTGATGAAATTGAATTATTTAAAAAAAATATTTTCAGTGATATTAATGGCATTGAAGCGGCTTTTATGAGATGTCAATAAGGATCTCCAGTGAAAAATATAATGGCTTTAAACATATATTTTCATATAGATCAACAAACGCCGATTCTGAACATTTAACTTTCATAATATATAATTTATACGTAGAATTTATAAATCTTGAATTAAAAGTGATTAAAAAATCATCTCATCAAAGCACCGTGTTATGTTGGTGCCAGTTGGAACATTTGACGTCACTTGCGCATTTTTTTTGGATTAGTATGTACATTTTTATTTTTCGATTTTGATTTATATTTTAAATATATATTTTTTTAGTTTTGGCGAAATTTAAACATAATTTGGTTGACTTTAAGTTCTGTAATTGTTGTACAATATAAACTAATTAAAGAAATTCGAGTATTCACGAACAAAACAATTATCAATACGGATATTATGATAATGCTAATGCTCAATACTATTATTATTCTTTAACTTAAAGTTTGTAGAAAGATGTTCATTTTATTTCATATGTTTAGTTATGCTTTACCATGAATAGAATATAAAATTATGTGCGGTAAAGCTCATCCCTGTTTTGACATTTGACATTCTAGCCTAAAAACTGATCAAAACCAACCGGCCATAGATTTGAAGCGTTTGCGGGCTTTGAAAAATTGATACATGAAAATTATTTTATCTATTAAAACTGAATTTAGAGAGAAAAATAAAATCTAAATATACTGGTATTTAAGTTTGAACGAGATTATTCATATTTTTTTCTTGTTTTTAAATTGGACTGGAGCTTATTGTTCATTTTTTGGCCAATCATTTACCCATGAATGAAAGCGAAGAGAGAAGCTTAAAACCCATCTCTTTAGAAAATCATATCCTTAAATGGTACAGTTGCAAACCTAATTTATATAGCTCAGCCAGCCGGTTAGGACCTACCTAAAGTCATTTACAAAATTTATTATTTATTGCTTCTAAATAAGATAAGTCTGAAACAATCGAAAGTCCGCGACCGTCTAAATATGTAATAATAATACTAATACTTGGATTTTTTTTTTAAACTCTTGTATATATTTTGTATACTTTTTATAACTATTGCATGTATATTGTTGTATGGAATGTGTGGGACTGCACTAACCTCCCCACAAACCGGAATAAACATTTATTATTATTATTATTATTTATAACTTATATAGCGACATTGTGAAAAATCACCCCAAAAGCACTATACATGTAAATAATTATATAATATAGTAGGTTTTTTTAGCTTTTTAATGTCATTTTATAAAAAAATTATTATTCAGTCCTGGATTTGAACATGATGTACTTCTTATTATTTTTATTAATAAAAACATAAAAGAAATTAATAATAATGAATTACTTACTACTATAATTACTTTGTTTAAAACCACTGTATTTAATATGTAAATATCTACATATTTCAGGAGCAAAGCTCGGCTCTTCATGATAAACAATTTACGTACTTTGAGGGGGGCTTTGCTCCTGAAACATGTAGATATTAATATATTAAATTCAGTGGTTTTAAACAAAGTAATTATTATTAATTTAATAAATATGACGCCACAATGTTATTTTACATCATTTGAAGAAAAAATAAATAAACATTAAAAATAAATGCCAACTGTTACTTTGCCACTAACCTTCTAATAAATGAAATATCAATAATAAAAAATGATAAAATACAACTGCAATATAATGGAATGTGGAGTGCATTTAATATTGTGTCCTGTAGGTGCAAAATCGTATATCAACGTATAACGCGTTAATCTGGAGTGAAGTATGTTTCTTTCTGTTTGTACTTTTATACCTAATAGCATATGATAAAACCTAGCCTAATTAATATTTGCACAGCGCCTTTGAGGTTATTTTTCACAGAAACTCTACGAATTATCCAATTATTATTATTAAAGCATTTTTGAAAAGGACTCAAATACCAATCGTTCACTTCTCAATCATTTGAAAGCAGTAATTTGCAATTCTTTGGTGGTAATTTTTTTTATTAAACTAATTGTAATCATCAAGTACGAACGGTTGTATCCCTACACCCTCGGGCGGTCTGCCTTGTTGTATATCCAATCAATCTCAATAAGCAGTCGTATTTTTCATTCAACGATCTTTACGTAGGACACATTTTAATGAACCCCATCTTTATGAGCTTTCTCTAATGTCCCCCACGCGCGAGCCGTCGGGATATTGAGAAAAACATAAATCTGTCAGAGGCCTCCTTTAATTAATGGCTTCGAATAGTCATCCCTCCCTTCAACTGTTCAGTTGAGGTGCGACAACTTCCAAAACGTCTGCACTACTTGCACGGCGAGCAGTTTACCGCTTCAAACTGCTGGTTTCTTGGAGCCTATACGGTTTTTACACATTTCGGGTTTCGTTTCTTAAAATTTTAATAATAATAATAATAATAACAAAGCATTTATATAGCGCAGTTTTGTGTTATTTCACTTCAAGTGCGCTTAACTCTAAATAAACTTAAACATGATTAAATAACTCCATTCAGTGGTATTCCTACAGTGCTACTTTTACATACTATTTATACATTCTGTTATAGTAAGTGGATTTTCTTATAGACCTTTTTTGTGAAAAAAAAAACACTTTAAAATTAATATTATTAAGTAACAAAAAAAATGTAGGTACCTATGCAATTATTCAGATTGTTTTTTGGAATATATTAGAAAATTATACAATATGAGATTACTTATTTGTTGTAAGAGTATAACAATGGTAAAGCAAGTACATACTATTGGTTTATAAAGCACTAGCTGATGTGTACCCGGCCTTGCTCGGGATTTTTTTTTTGGAATAAAGTTATGAAGTTGTAAATTCTTGCTTATTATTAGGGTGCCATAATTGATTTGACAAAGTATCTCCAAAACTATCTCCAAATAAAGAAACATTCATTTGAAGATTTTATTTCATTCCAAACGTTTATTTTTTCAAAGTATATCTAAATCATAAAGTTCTTAAGTAGATACCTCCTACTCGTGTTTTCCATTTTGAAAATATTCTACCCAAAAAACCTTCTTCTTTTGAATATGCAATCTGTGGCTAACCACATTGCATATTCTTATATCTATGGGCTAAACTAAATAAAACAAGGCGGGTTCAATGTTTTTCTTGCTAATTTTAAAATGTTATAGCAACAGTTTTACATATTGGATTTCATTCAAACTACTTTCTAAACCATCCCGGCACTAATAAAAACAAATTGCTATTTTCAGTGAAACCGGTAGAGTAATTTTCGAGAACATTGAGGACAAACAAACAAACTTACATTGATTTTTAAATATAAAGCATAAAGCTTGAGTCAAACAAATGTGAAATTACAACAAAAAAATCTTTAAATTAAAAACAACATTAGCAAATTAGATTAGTAACTATCGTGTAATATAAATATAAAATAAATATTAACTATGAAGAAAACCCGTGTAATTTAGCAAAGTATTCATGAAGAGTTCGTTTCAGCAATAATACGGAATCTCCAATGTTGCCAACATTCCAAAATTTATTACTAAAATTAAGCAGTCGATTTACGTGTGAGTCTGATAGTTCATTTCTTAAATGTCGCAGAAAACGGTAGCAATTTGTCTCGTATTGATGTTGTTCTTCTTACTCTTCCTAGAAAACTTTGCATGTCCATCTTCAGGGCAGATCTTGTTACTTTCACGGGAAACTTCAACGAACCATAGCTCAAAATATATGAATGCTGTAAAATACGAAAAAATAACATTATTCGTGTTCTTTTTGCTAGTTTTAATGATACAGAAAAAAATTAAATCCAAATTCTTACGGCTTTGATTTTAATAATCATTAAAAATCTAACTGGTGAAAACCATACCCTGGCGTAAGTTGATAATAATAATTCACGATTAGAGATAAAGTCTTTAGTCGATTTTTAATGATCTATTGTGTAATATAATATTGCTTTAGCCTCTTCACGGGCCGCCATGAAAACAACATTGCCCGCCTACAGCAAGAATGCGGGCAATGGACGTACGCAACACCGCTTCCGCCCTGTTCGACCCGTGTACGCCAATATCATTACTGCACCCGGTAAAACCTTTCCGTCCATCTTAATTGGTATTTTGTTATTCGCTCGAGAAACGTATACGAAGCTCAATTGACGAAACATGTTCCTCATCGAAGTTGAGTTCAGCAGCTTTCGTTTTATGATTTCTCTTTTTAGTTTATTTTAATGGCTCCTTAAAAGACTCCCGTGAGGTTTCATTGAGAGCTTTCAGCCGCTCCAGGAGCACACGGTAATTAAGAGGAACGGCTGCCCGCCCTGTTTCATACGAAACTACATTTTGGATTTGAGGCCAAAATACTAATGTTATTTATTTTCTTCAAAAAATATATCAAATATCTAGTACGTAATTAAGTATTTTTTAAATTTTCTTTTGAACTTGCAAGATAATGGCTGTTAAAGAAATTGATTTTTAACTTTTTCATGGGCAACTTTAGCAATTATTTGGGGGCTAATTGTGATTTAAAAAAAAAAACCCCATCTACTATGAAAACATAATGAAATATAAAATAAAAAGTGTTAAAATAAGCATTATGATGTTTAAACTTTGATTAAAAACGATAAATTTGTCGTACATGATTTAAAATATCGACCCGAAAAAACATTTTTTTTTAGAGATGAGTTTTTAATTTTATTTTGTGTAATCATATTTACATAGCTAATATGACAATTCACAAGAAAATTACCATAAACTCACAAATAATTGTCAAAGGTGCATCTAAAATCATGATTTTCTTAACCTTTAATGGCTTATATTTCATAATTTAAAACAAAATAAATAAAATACTTATATTTTTACTAGATATTTACTATACCTTTAAGTTAAAAAAAGATCTCTCAGTTATGGTGTGTATTTTGGCCTGCGGCTTGTTTGATACAAAAGGTAATTTTGTATTTGAGGTCAAAATACTCACCTAAACCTAATGATTATTTTTTCATCAAAAATTATAGGCAAAACCTAGTACGGATTAGAAGTTATTTATTTATTTTTGTTTTACATTATGAAATATGGGCCATTAAATGAATTTTTGCGATTTTAGAGGCACCTTTAACAATTTTTTGGGGGCTAACAGTGATATAAACTTGAAAATATAATGAAACATCAAATAATAAAAAAAAGCATTAAGGTGGACTTTATACAAAATTAAAAACGACCAATAATTTACTTTGGAATACAATCGTACGTAATTTAAAATATCGATCCAAAAAAGGTTTTTTTTTAATGTTTTGTTTATGTATTTTTATTTAAATAATCTTATTTACATACCAAATATAATAATTAAAAAAATAAATAAACCGCAAATAATTTTCTACTAAAATTATGATTTTTTTTCATGGCCTATCCTATAACTGCATAATTTAAAACAACAATAAATAAAATACTTCTCATACGTACTAGATATTTACTAAACCCTCAATTAAAAAAAATATGTATCATTCTGTTTGGATGGGTATTTTTTCCTCAAATCCAAAATTAAGTTATGTATGAAACAGGCAGCGCAGCCGTTCCTCTTAAGTAGGTTACGTTATGAATGCTTTTTAGAAGAAATATTGTGTGCTTCTTAATCAGTAAAGCTTTCTTTGACGACAATTTGTATTTCATTGACTAATAAATATTTTGTTTCCAAAGCTAATTTCTTTTAAGGTTTAATTTTGAAATTTGCCTTGAATTCGTTTTACCACGGTAATAATTTGAAATTGTTTTATTTTATTTTTATATTCAATGAATCCTAAATAGACATGCCGATTCCACATTTCTCTGTCATTTTTATTTATCAATGCTGTTTAAAGGCCAACCCTCAAAAATTTCCCTAAACATCACCTTGTAATTTGCTAACTCAATCAATACTAGAGACGATTTAACTGTAAATTAAATACAGGTAGTAAGGAAAATGTATAAGGTTACAAAAGACAAAATTCCTCACACTGTAATCTTTTAAATTCACGGAAAATGTATGAAAACAGGTGCAGTTTGAAAACCAGTGAAGTCAATTTTGAACGTTTTAAGAAAATTTCAGTAAGCATATTTAATTTAATTATTTATTCTTATAATTTCTTCAAACGGTTGGTATTCACTTTGTGGCGACATTATTAATAAATGAATTAAAAATATACTTCACCACTTTATTTTAATTATATTATTTAAAAATAAAATAAATTTTATTAGGTTTTCGTGAGAGATTTTTTTTTGTTCGTACTTTTAATGACTTTAATCACTTTTGAAAAGTTTGCCGATTAATACATTTATCTGTTGATTTATCAGGGAACCAGTTTATACTTGCAAAGTATTTATGTAATTACATTTTTGATACATTGCTTAAATAATCGTTCAGCCTATATTTGTTTCCCCTTTAATAATATTTGGATGATTTGTAAATCACCGTTTTTGTGAAAAATCACCTCAACTGACTGTTTAATGTTTTGATGAAATTAAATGATTTGATAAACTTCAAACAAAATTCGGGGCGAATTCAATATTGTTGCCGTGTTCGAGTGGTTACGAATCTAGAGGTCGCCGGTTCAAATCCCGGCGTATGCGACTGAATTTTATTTGATCAATTTTTTTATTTCTCAATATATGCATTTAAAATTATATGTAATGTATTTGCGGCATGTTTTCTGCACACTGGTAGATACTGCCAGTATCGCCCCCGTGAAAGTAATCGAAACGTTGCTTGAAACGGCTTTAGCCGTGTTTGGTGACCGGATCTGAATAGCCGGGTATTTTACCACCTTCCTTTTCCCCCACAATATAACCCAATTGGGGGTCCCATAGTCTCACTGGTTCCAGACGGTTGGGAGCAGTTGGGACTATTGTGTGGTTACACATAGAAAAAAATTGTTTCAGAAATTCGATTCTATTATAATTCAACAAACATATGAATCGGTACACCTTTTAAAAGTAACCCAACCTAATTAAATTGATTAGATTTTCGGGATAGTTTTTACAGACTTTATATCACTTTTTAAAAGTGTGTCGATTCACACTCAAATTATTTGGTATACGTAAACGATTACTCTATATATTTTTTTATCTCTTTAAACTTATCTATTATTCTATATTAATTATTATACTAAACACAGATTATCTGGTATATACAATCAATTTTTTTTATACTATTCTTCAGATCTCTTTATACTTTTGTCTTGATATATTATATTACCATACTTTTTCAATACTATCTTTTTTCCCTACTATTTTTGTATAATGGCACTTAATATGAACTAAACTTGTCAATTTGACTGTCCTAAAACGGGATTTGTTTCTAGTTGGGCAGTCAAAGCTTTCTTACATTTTTTTGTTAAATAATGTGCGTTTGAAATATTATAGATGTGTCGATTTATCCGGTCACCGTACAAATGACTCGTCCATTCTGCGAAAGCTGTGCCGATCCTTCCATTGATCATATGAATAATGAATACACGCAACAAGTTACGCACTGGTACTTCATCATAATAATAATATATTCAGCATTGTCCACCTAGAGCGTAGTTTCAGGGTACCCCACGTACATCATCTAGGGGGGCACGTGCTGCGTGGGTTGGGGGAAGGGGGCTATCTCCAGTCGCCCCTAACCCCCTCCGCAGACGTAATGATCGCAGCTCGCAGCAGCCACCGCTCCAAAGCTCCTGGTAAGAGCCCCAGATAAGACCATGTGCGATAGGGTGGTTAGGAGGTTTTGCTACTTGAAAGAAAAAAATGGGGCTTTCCTGTATTTTCGAATTTATTGATCGATTTAAGGACCTTGGAATTTAGTTTTCTAAATTTCGTATAATATAGTTGTATAATTTTGTATAGCTGCTTACTTGTTAAATATTAAACTGGCAATCTGTTAGTATAAATCCGCAAAAACTTTGGGACAAAAAAATTCTAGATCTGGATGAAGGATTAATGGTTCCTAAGCATACAAACAAATATGGACAAAGAACTTTAGATCAAATGATTCCTAGCTGTTTAAATGTGTTACCCGCTGAAATAATAATAATAAAAAAAATATATATTGAAAACTTCGCTAGCTGAAAGAAGCTATTTATATAAAATAATAAGGAAATATTAGTTTATGCATGATTTATTGTTTTCTTTTATTTTATTTTTTGTATATTTTTGTAGAAATATTTTTGAGTAAGTTTCTTAAGAAATATTGATGATTTTATATATATATATATATTGTAACCTTATCTGTAAAATTTGAGTTTTAATAACAAGCTCCCGTTAGACAAACTACAAAAGTAGTTTATTGGGACTTTTTGCATTGTATTTTTTCTTTTGTGAAATTTAAATAAAATAATAATTAAAAAAAAAAACGCAACGTTTTCATCTCGTATCATCATTTACATCATGAGCTTCGCGGAGCTTTATAATATCTATATAGTTGTAACAAAAATACGACCAGACGCCATACTAGTTATTTCACATTATTTCCATTAAAATCTTGGACGATGCCGGTTAGTAAAATTTGTTTTTATCATAGAACGTCGATTTTGGTCCATTGGATATAAGAAGAAGAAAAGGATCGCGAGAGGCTGAGAGTGACCGGCTATTCAGATCGAATCATATATTACTATTGATTTTTAATCTTTAAAATATGGAAAAATAGCATGAATTACTTCGAATGTTTCGAACAATCTGGTGACAAAATGACACCGAAAAAAGCAATTTTCATCTTAACTGTACCACTTTTGATACTTTATAGTTTTCATTTAAAATGAATAAAAATACAATGTATATTTTCTCAATAAGAGGCAAAATCTCTTACGAATGGGCTGGGAGCCACTTAATTAAGGGAATTTTCACCCCCTGGAAAATTTGTATTTAGCAAACGTGACGATTTTCTTAGCAAAAAGCGTCTGCCGTTTGGGTCTTATTTGGCTTTCCTAGAAGAACCAGTGCTTGATTTCGACAACTATTCCAACCGGAACTCTCGTTCCTTATTTCGATGAAAACCTTTAGGTGTTGACTTAAGAATTGTTTTACAAGGATCTTGTGCTCATTCCGTCTCCCTGTATATAATTATGGTACGGTATTCAATGTTATATTGTTCTATAAATATGTTTTTACAGGAGGCATAATAAGTTAAACAAATAACTTAATAAATGATTTTTAAAAATTACTTTGTTTTCACCACTTTATTATAATTCGAAAGCGATGCTTTCTTCATCAGAAATATATAGAATACTAAAAATAATCATGTCAAGTATAGACAAATGATAAAAAATAGAACACAATAATGTAAGAATAGACAAATTATAAACACGAACAAAAATTGATTAAAGTAGGTAAGTAATTAATCAAATATGTCAATAAAAAATTATTACAAAACGTTGAATAACAAATTTATATTAGAAATTAAAAAAAGAAATCATTTTCATTATTAATATTAATATGAAAAAAAATCCAAAAAAATATTATATAAAATATACTTACATTTTTATTGGGTTAGGATAGATTAGGTCCGTAAACTCTTCACGAATAATGGCCTGAACTCGCCAGAGCTCATCAATAACAAATCACATACCGTCAAGACCAACGCGACAAACCTATTTTTTTATTTGCCCGAATGCAGGACCAATCTTAGGATAAATTCTCAAATTCCCCGTATTTGTGCGCAATATAACGCACAATTTCACAATATCGCCATTATTCACAATACCATTTCAACATATCGAACCGAAGTAATACGTACGACCACAAATTGATGCACGAGTATGTAATGTATCTAGAGCATCTCCTGTCCCGATCCTATCTTCCTCTTCCTCTGCCCGTCCTTCTTATTTTGTTTTTTCTTTATCTTGTTAGCTTCATAAAAAAAAAATTGTATTTAACCACTGTTTAAATTTCCTTTGTATATATATTTGTAATAAAAGCTGTTTGTTTCTTACAAATAAATAAATAAACGTTTATCTGACCTTTTATCATAGGTTTCTTGCAAACGTCGGCCATTTCGTTAATTCGATTCTTTTAATAACACTGTTATGCGAAAAATAACTCAATAAGTTTGTAAGTCAATTTTAACGATACTGTTGAGTTTTTTGTTATTTTTGAAACTACGCAAATATCGATATTTTTAAAGAAAGTCGTTGTAGAACGACAGTTCTCATCCGAGGGAACCGGAATCGCAGTTAAGCAAATTGTTAGTCTAAGGATAAGACTTATCCTTTAAAATATTCAGAATAAGCCTCCAGGAATCACTGGCTAAAGTTTATCGGGTACATGCTGTTACACTCTGTATATATTTTATATATAATTCTCGTAGAGATACCGGAGCGTTATTTACGAAATATATCTCGAACAGGAACAGCGTTCCGGTTTACTTAATTTAAATCCGAGCAAAGACTGAAGAAAATTAAACCTTTTCATGTTTTCCGGCAAAAAAGAACAGTCTAGTTTTTCTCATAATGGGGATTTCGTTTATTTGCTACGAAAGCTTGAAAATTACTTTATCTAGCCTTTTTTACGTCCAGAAGAGGACATATATTATTGTTGCTGACTCAACCTCGTATCTACAAAAACGTTTTTTCTCAGGAGACGAAAGAAACTGTCTAGTTTTCTAATTTAAAATTATATAAAGCATTTCTTTAAAAAATTATATATCTTAAATTTGTAATGTGTTAATTAAACATAGATTTCTTCAAAATAATTTTGAAATAAGTAAATTAGACACTTCTTTTTTTATCTCTTGAGAAAACATGATTTTGTAGATGGAAAGTTGAGTCAGAACAGCGATGATATGGCCTTTTAAAACATTGCTGATTCTTTGGTAATGACGGTCACCTGAAAACTGCGGTCACTTTAATCACGCGTTTTCCCTCTGAGGTAGGCAAAGAGATGGAACGCTGTGTGTGTGCCATATAATCAGTCGTCTTTCTAGGCACCTCGGATTTCTTTTTCCATCCAATTGCTCGTCATGCATTCTTCGGAAACTCCTTTATCCGCCTATCTTCTCCACATTTTATGCTTTTTTATTATTGTTTTAATAGTAACAATTAATAATTTTATGACATAAACATATACATTTGTTTTGAATCACTTTTATTTAATATAATAATCTCGACCGGTTTGGGAAGTATCCTTCCCTCGTCAGGAATGATAGATATACATGAAAATTTAGGTGTTGGAGTGCGAGCCCACCAAAGGCGAAGGGGTAAGTAGGATTTTTTTCGGAAAAAAAGATGCGATTCACTGGAAAAATATCTAAAAGAGGACCACGAGAAATGTACTTGGTTATTCAATGGACTAGAATTTTTATTTAGGGATTATCTTATTATTTGCCTTTATTATTACGGTGAAGAATTTAAACTCCTGTGTCTTTATCTGTAAAATTTTTGAATTATTGAAAGGACGCTCTGTTTGAATCTGCTTTTATTTTTGTATGGTGGACTGGTTTCGATTCGACTGAATCATCTTCAGGACTTGAATCATGATTCAGTCGAATTGAAACTAGTCTACGTATCTATTTAAAAATAAAAGTGGGTAGAAACAATGTGTCTTTTAATTTAATTCATCGTGTCAATTCACAACGTGTTTGCTTGTGATGAAAATATGATGTTTTTACTTGCATCACTGGTTGTGGGTGCCTCTATCCGTGAGACTGGTGAGACCCCCATTTAACGTTTTTATATCATGGTTAAGTTTTTGTTGATTATGTCAGGTTGTGAAGGTAAGATTATGTAGTTACTCATTACGTTTCAAATACTTAGGTAAGAATGCCAAGCGAATGCATTTTTTTTGTTATTTTCAATATTCCTATAAACTACTTTTTTTGTGGTTTGTCTAACGGGAGCTTGTTACAATATATATATATATATTTATACGCATATAAAATAAATAAAAAAAATATCTGTAACAAACTTAAAGCATAAATATTTCTCAAGAAACTTACTCAAAAATATTTCTACAAAAATATCAAAAAAATAAAAAACATAAACGACAACAATAAATCGTACATAAAATAATATTTCCTTATTACCTAATACAAATAGCTCCTTTCAGATAGCCAAGTTTTCAATATATTTATTAATTTTTAATCATTGAAGAAGATAATATTAACACATCCCAAAATGAACCACGAAACCGAAAAAACAACAGAAATTAAAAAGATTTCAGTCGTATCTGGGACTCGAACCCAGAACCTCTACCTTTCCGGGGTTACCGCTTAACCAACTAAGCTGATGAGACCAGTTCAATTTACGCCATTTACACCGATATCATACTTCAAGTTCAAGACTTGTTAATATTATTCTCCATTTTTATAAATCCCATATTATTAGCTGCTATCCTTATGATGATTGCAAAGTTTCACCCCGAACTCAATTGCAATCGGAATAGAGTCTCGGATATACCTACCCGATTTTATTTATATGAGACATCTATTGACTTATTTTACAAGTCTGGAAAGAAACATTCAATTTATTTTTTTATAACTTATTGAACTTATACAAACTTCAATAAGTTATAAAAAATAAATTGAATATTTATTAACTTTTCTTGATCTTGCTCTCTACGCTTACATCAACCTTGCAGTCTTTACGAATCTCGTAAGCGTAGTGAGCAAGATCACGAAAGGGACGCTTAGATGGTTTGGGCATGTAGAGCGAATGAACGAAGAGAGGAGTATAAGGAGAATATATGACGCGAATGTGAATGGAAGAAGAAGCCGGGGACGTCCAAGGAAGACGTGGCACGATCAAGTGAATCAAATACTTGAGTCGGGCCATGTCAGAAGTCGGAATAACAGAAGAGAATGTATGAGACGTTGTATAAAAGTGAATGAAGCAAGAAGTGTATGCCAAGATCGAGTTGTTTGGCTGTCCGTCCTCTCTGCCTATCCCTGCGGGGAAACGGCGTGATGGTTAATTAGTTAGTTATTAACTGTTTAGTTTTAATACAGTTTTCTTTATTTCAGCGGGTAAATCATATTTAAACAGCTAGGAATCATGTGATCTAAAGTTCTTTGTCCATATTTGTTTTTATGCTTAGGAACCATTAATCCTTCATTAAAATTGAGAGGAGTATTGTCTAGTCTATTTGTATTATATATAGGGTTATTAATGTGCTGAAATATAATTTTGTACCACAGAACTTATCTTACTGAATGAATTTTGAGACTGATTAAATTATGGAATATTATGGCCTTTGTTTATGATTTCATGAGGTGGTTGAAAACCCGCTTCGATTATATAAGGAGACAACTTATAATTTCTGCTGTTTCTTTTTTCTTATTTCTAGCTTTTTAAAAATAAACAAGTCTTTCTGACTCCCTTGTAGTAGGTACATGCGTGTAAATTACCATACCGTCATGTATGCAGTAGGTACTCGTACGCGCCTTGCAGCCGCGCACTGTCGGAACAGAAACCAGATCAAGTGTTTTTTGGGTTACATAAAAACCATTCCCGGGGAAGAGCGGACACGGCTAGCCAGGTACATCCTGCCGAGGAGATGGAGGCTGGAGCTGCGTCTGCCGTTACTCATGAGATTAGTGCTGATACTGCCTATAAGGGCATTCGAGAGATTAGTCACTTGGGAATAAAGAATGACGGAAGCGTTGGATAAGTGATGTCGAATGAAATCATGGAGTTGGCTTTAAAATTCTATTTATTTCTTCTCTTATTTCTCGATAAGAGAAGAAATGACGGCCTCCATGGTCGAGGGGTGAGGCTCTCGACTACGAATCCGAAGGTCGGTGGTTCAAATCCCGGCGTGCGCAAGTTAATTTTATTTGATTAATTTGTGCTGTTTCGCAATTAATTCATTTAAAAATAATATACAGTATATTTGCATACATTCCAGAGTGGAATATACTCTCTGTATCGCCCTGGTGAAAGACCACCATTCAGAATTGAAACGTTGCTTGAAATGGCTTTTAGTCGTGTTTGGTGACCAGATCTGAATAGCCAGGTATATCCCCACCTTCCTCTTCCCCTTCTACTTCCCCTCCCCAATACCATCAGCCTCACAACATTCTCCATTTGGGGATGCCATAGTCTCACTGTCTCCAGACGGTTGGGAGCAGTTTTCGATCTCTGTGTCAGTTATTAGGCTTCCTGGGGCTATTTCAAGAGCTTGCCAGTTAAAAACCCAGCAAAAATAAATCATTTTAATATAGATTTTTTCACAAACAGAATTTAAATATAATTTCTTTAAAATATTGGTATTCACTTTGTGGCGTCATTATTAATAAACGAATTAAAAATTACTTGTAATCACCACTTTACTAATATATACATATCAACATGTTTCGAAAGCGAAGCTTTCCTCGTCAGGAAATATTGTAGATGGTAGAAAAGGTCAGGGACGCCCGAGGAAGACACGGCACCTTCATGTTAATCAAAACTTGGTCACCAGTAAATTGTTTTACTTTCGGGGCTTTTTGCGTCGTTGTTATGTAACAGGTCTCCAATGGACGCTGTAGGCACTTTTTCTTTAAAGGAATTACAAAAATACGAAACATCTCAAAACTACTTACTATAGTAAAAAATCAGTATTGTCTTTAATATTCTTTGTGTTGGACAATGGCAGTACAAGAAGTTTAGGTAAATTTTTCATTATTTACATTAAATTCCTCAGAATGATGAAAATAATCGATAATTTAAATACAATAATTCTTCTGATGGTCAATTACGTGTTATTTATAGGAAATAACTGTGCTAAAAAAAAATCTTTTTATATCGGTCAGACAGAGTTAAATGAGAATATACCAACTGCTGCTTTCAACGAAGACATTATCATGTTTTGTTGAAATCATGTCATGCCATATCACCATGTGCTGTACATGTGCTCCTCACACTCTTTCTTAGCAAATTATTTGTCGATGACGAAATGTGTCTCATCGTGACCATTAAATTGTGTAAAAAAAACTAACAGGTTTTAATATTTTTTTATTCACACTTCCTTTACTTATTTGGCACACAAAACGTCACTATACATTTATGTATGTACAACAGACACTACAAAAAATAGGTACGACGATCTTATGCAATTTACCTTTCTTAAGTCTTTATAAATTTGTATTAATTCATTACTGTTACCTACGATTCTTCACTACAAAAACATTAAAAAAAATTAAAAACCGCAATATTTTGGTCACGACATGCATAGTAAGCAAAGTTTTTATGATCTTGTAATGTTTATTGCATTTTCAGTTCCATATTCAATTAGCTAGCCGTTAGTTCCTACCTAAAGCAATTTACAAAAAAAATTGAAACTTTGCATAGTCATTATAAATAACTATAAATATTTGTAACTGTAAATAATTATTATCGAAAATATCAAATAAAATATTGTTTCAAATAAATACCTACTCTTCTTTTGCCAATAACCTTCTAATAAACATAATATCAATGACGAATAGGATTTAAACAGTAACTGCAATATCATGCAATGTGCAGTGTTTTCTAATATTGTGTCCTGTACGCGTAAAATCATATCTTCTCCAGCGAAAACTTTGTAATTTAACGTTTTAATCTGGAGTGACCTACCAGGTAAGTATGTTTCTGTATCTGTTTGTACATAATAAGATAAACCCTAGCAAGTAGTATTTATACAGTGCCCTTGTATTATTATTATTATTAGCAACACATTTGTCTTTTACCAAAAACCTAAAAGCTTTCAATTAACAGACACACCATAAATTAAAATTTGAAAATGTCTTCTAATAACTATCGGTCACGATTCTGTGACAACCTCCACCAAGTCGATACAACTCAATCCTTTATTTGCCCTTTTTTTGATTTGCTGATTTGCTCCGCAGAAATCTCATTCACATCTGCTTGGAAGTTTTTAAGCTCAATTTTCGAACGCTGTATTTCCAGCGCCCCTGTTAAAAAACACAACCATCGCACGTTCAAATCAAGAGATTGCTGTCTTAATGTTGAGACTTTTTCGTATGGCGGTGTTATTTGGCCTGTCAGCGCTTGTTTCGTGTAACCGGGTTCAGAAGGCATATTATGTAGAACCTAATTCTGTCTTGGTCCTGAGGTGTTATTCTGCTATTCGCGCATCTGTTGCGCCACGTGTCCCTAAGCTTTGCAGCCATTTGCGGGATAAATGACTGCTGTCCTCCTGCGGTATTCTGCACCCCGGGTATTTGATATAATATCCTGTTATAAAGGCGCCCATTTTCCATCAGCCGGTGACTGTGTATGATAAAATAATTTGTCGCATTTTTTTCCACTATCCGCTTTAGTTTTTTTCGTCTTTCGAAACTTTGGCTGAATCAAAAAATAAAGAGACTTATTGTCGAGCGCAACTTATCTGATTCATTCGAGGGTACAAAAAATCTGCTCCTAAATATGTATTTACATTCATTACTGCGTCATGCGAAATATATTTTATTAGCCCTTTTTTATTAGAGAAAAGCTCATAGCAATATTTTTGTGTGCAAGAATGCTAAGGTAAAACACAAAGTTACTGCGTCGCACAAGATTGCTGAAAAGCATCTCTTATGCTGTTAGAGTATTATTTTTTTAATATTTTCGTAGAATTTATTAAATAAAACAAACACTTTGTTTTAAACCACTAATTTATTTTTAAATTAACACCAACCGGTTTCGCTTATTTCAAGCTTCATCAGGGTAAAATTAGAATCTAAACAAAAACACATCCTATCATTCGTATTAGCGTCTTGCAATATATCGTAAGGAATAAATACAGATAGCTTCTATTTTTTTTTTCAATTAAAAATGTATGAAAACTTAGACCAAGCCGTATTTAGTTTGATAATTTAACTGCATCCTTTATATGGTCTATAAATAATGTGTAATGACAGTGTCCAAAAAAAAAAAATGTAATAGATTTAATATAGGAATAATGTAAGAATAGGAAGTAAGATTTGTAAAGCGCCCTTGAGGTGATTTTTCACAAAAACGGCGCTATAAAAATCATCCGAATAAATAAAAATAAAATAAATAAAAAATGAGCGTATTATATAGCTGGGATATACAAAGGAAGGAGACAGATATAGAACAATACAATGGAACAGTGAGATAGAATGTGCTTACATGTAACAGAATGGGAAAAACATGTAAAAAAATAAGCAAATACTAAACAATAAAATTAATAAATGAATTAAATTATATACTTCGTATTCACCACTTTATTAATACAGAGATAACTACATGTTTCGAAAGCGATGCTTTCTTCATCAGGGGTATATAGAATACTAAAAATAATAATGTCAATTATAGACCAATGATTAAAATTAGAACACAATAATGGAAGAATAGACAAATTATAAACATTGAATAAAGTAGGTAAGTAATTAACAGCCCTAACCATACGAACGTACGTGATACGGCCGCTATATCATCGCCCGAACGCAACAAACCGTATCCCGTACGTTCAGGTTAAAAAATAACGATAACCGAAACCCACAAAACGTTCGTGATACGTCGTATACATCAAGTTCGTTCCTGCGTTATCGCTTTTAGTATGCCGAGGTAGGCCGAAGCTAACGGATGTGTTCGGTTGTTTTCGTATTCTCCCATACAAGTCACGCCGCTAATCAGTGATACTCCAAGCACGTGGAAAAAAAAACCGATGTTTATTTACCTACTTTTTGAAAAATAACCCAAAGGCAGGGCGGTTAATCAGAAATGTTAATAAAGCATTAATAAAGTGGTGAATACAAAGTATATTATTTAATTAATTTATTAATAATGACGCTACAAAGTGAATACCAATCGTTTGAAGAAATTATTATAAAATTAATATTAAGGTCGCCAGTCGCCACTAATAATTGATAGAAAATATGTAGATAAAATCTGTTTGTTTAGGGAAACATGTAATATTGAACGGCGAGTTGTTTCTGTAGTCATTAACATCTGACGTCATAAATATTTTGAAATTTCTAGGTCAACGCAATTATTTACAAGTCGCAATGTCATTTCGATCACGTACTGTGAAACTAAAATAAGACTAGACGCCGTATTCTGTGTTCATATTTATCAACATGACAAACCAAACCAATGTAATATACTACTAACTCCTTTTGAATTATCTAACTAATAAATTACACAAATAGCATATTACGATTGTGATGATCTACTAACCGACACCATCTCAAATTCTTCGGAGTATTTATCGTGATTTTTATGGCCAGAAATTCAGAAATCTTCAAACACGCGTGAAGCGCTTCTTCCGAAACAGCATCGGCCCCGCGTTACGCGTGTGTAAATAAATACCGGTGTTATTGTAGACAAGAGACAAGATGTCCAAAAGGTGGCAACAGTTGTTCCCAGTTGTCCCGTTCTTGGTTCAACGTACTCCCCCGTCTCTGCTTACGCCTTACTTCCGCTCCAGATCCTCAAACGGAGGGGCCAACGAGTCGTTTACGTGTTTTTTCTCGCTAGTACCGCTGGTTTTTTTCCGCCATAAAGTCCCGAATTCCAGACATTTGCACGGAGCTGTGACTGAGAGCTGGTAGGTGGCGGTCGGGCACCGCGGGTTCTTTCTACCTCACTGACGATTCGGGTCATTACACCCCGGGAGATGGGAGAGATATGGGAGGATATAATGGAGGACTTTGAGGGTCTGTGTGGGCAGCCTTCCACATTGTGGCTCCTGTGATGCTTGGGGGTGGTGAACTGTGCCAAAAAGATATCTAGACTTTCAGACAGACGCTTGCTTATCCCGTAGTTAATACCTGAGACAAGGTACTGGGTACCCACATGCGCTGAAAACCAAGGGCTGTTTATTTTCAAAAAAATATTTAATCTATCTTCCTGGACGCAGGGAGAAAAAATGTTTCGATTTAAACTTTCTTTTTATGAATCGAGTTAAAAAAAATAAAGAATGAAATTTATTAAAAAAAATGGTTACCGAATTTATCACAAAATCATATTCCCGTGTAGGAGATGCTGTGTCTCTGGCATGTAAAAAATAAAAATAAATACATACTACAATACTGGATAAAAATGTTATAGTAATAAAACAGTACTATTATGACTTTTTACAAAACGTTTTATTAGTTGAGAGACATAATTACCGGTCAGTGGCTGAGTTGGTATCGCGTTTGGGTCCCATCTATCACTGACTTCAATTCCTGACTTCAATTCCTGACATCAATTCCTGACTTCAATTCCTGACTACAAATCCTTACTTCAATTCCGGACTTCAATTCCTGACTTCAATACCTTACTTCAATTCTTGGCTTCAATTCCTGACTTCAATTCCTGACTTCAAATCCTGACTTCAATTCCTGACATCAATTCCTGACTTCAATTTCTGACTTCAATTCCTGACTACAATTCCTTACTTCAATTCCGGACTTCAATTCCTGACTTCTATTCCTGACTTCAATTCCTTATTTCAATTCCTTACATCAATTTCTGACTTCAATTCCTGACTACAATTCCTGACTTCAATTTTTGACTTCAATTCCTGACTTTAATTCCTGACTTTAATTCCTGAATACAAACCCTGACTTTAATCTTGACTTCAATTCCTGACTACGATTCCTGACTTCAATTCCTGACTTCAATCCCTGACTTCAGTTCTTCGGCTGGCTTAGTCCTCCATCACGACACAAACAACATCTTCTGTAAATCAAATTTTAATAATGTTATCATTAAGTTCTGCAAGTATTTGTTTTTATTATTGTGACAGCCGTTTCGGCGTTCAAGGCCATTCTCAAACTGCCCAATATTCGTGACAGCTGTCACAATAATAAAAACTGAAGTATTTGGAGTAACTTAATAATAACATTATTCAAATTTGATATATATTAAATTTCTTTAAAAAAATCATAATAACGAAATAAACAGAAAAACAAATAATAATAAACATCTTCTACTTACTGTGAAGTAGTAGCAGATTTTCAATTATTGTCAGGTCATTCGTAACCCTGGAATGTTTATCTTTCTTTTTAAAAAGAAAAAAAATTTTTTTTTACGGACATGCGTGACCTTCTAGGGGACGTACAACTTTGGTCATTTTTCACACAAAATTGTGCCAAAAAATATATTAAATATACCAAACTTACGAATTTCTGAACAAGAAAAACTTCCTTTCCCCAAACCCCCCATTTTGACACTACCGTAAAAGCGTCGTGTCAGCACTTATTTGAAAACTAAATTATTTAATTACATATTACTGACGTCTATTATCAACTGCTAACCCTGTATAAATCGCCAGAGCGCCCTATTGTAGAATTCGGCAGCCACCTCTGGTCTGGAGCCTCAAAATATCTGAAAAAACCCTTGACTCTTTATCTTAACACTTGGATTGCTGTCTTTGGAGCGCAGACGTCAGGTGGGAATGCTGTCCTTGTTTTACCGGTATTTTAACGGAAGATGCTCTGAGGAACTACCGTCTTTGATCCCTTCTGCACGCCAAACGCGCCCACCATTTGCACACGGTCGACATTTGTCACACGAGAACGGGTCGCTTCTACGACTCGTTCTTGTGTTTAAAACCTCGGCTGTGGAATGATCTGCCGGTCTCTGTGTTTCCTCCCTCCTACAACATGGGTCTCTTCAAGACCCAGACTCACTTCTTCCTATCCTCTAAAAGAACCTCCACACAGCGTCCCCAAATATGATATAGGCGTTGAGGGAAATTATTTAAAAAAGGGAGTTATTGTAAAAAAAAGTGCATACTTGAAATCAGTTTGAATCTACCACTATTTCTTGAATTACACCCCCTTTTCGAACACTGGTCTTTCTAATTTTGCTAACTGCATTGTAATAAATTAAGCTATGTAGAGTAAAGCGTACTTTTGGTGAACCATATTTTCACACGCTGCACCTATTTGGGAAAACGTATCAAAAACTCACATAAAATTCTTATAAACCCTGCGAAACAAGGTCATTCGACTAATATTGAATGCTCCTTCATGGATCAGGGTTAATTAACACAGATACAAACATTCCTCTGATAAAGGAAATAATTTAATCACTTTCTCAAACATTTTATGCCGGTTCACCCGGCCACGAAAACCCAACAATGAATTTGCCATCGAGCTATGATGCAAATTCTATATTAAAATATAAAAGACCAAAAACGGTCCTCCGAGCGGAGTAACTCCTGCAGCATCTCTGGACTTAGTTTTAAGCATATTTTTCTCATTCCCTCAATTTTAATATAACATCCAAGACGTGAAAATTAAAAAAAAGAAACCTTTAATTACATTAGAACAAGATTATTTTTATAAAAATGGTATTTTGAATTTAAATTAGACCCAATACCAATACAAAGGTTAAATAGAACACATTTTGTAATATTACTTCATTGTCATTATCAGTATTAAATTTATTTTCATTAATGAGTGTAATACCATTCCAACGTTATGCTGTAAGAAAACACCGCCAAGATCGCAATGTAAATAACTATTAATATCGCTATGTAAATAACTATAAATATCGCTATGTAAATAACTATAATTATTTGTAACTGTTTATATGGTTCTATTTACTTTCACCCCATTTAAATTTTGACGGGTTTTTAAAAATAATGATTTATTATCGGTAAAACCGATTTATGTAGAAAATAATTAAAATTCTCTATTCTCCGAGGTTTTTGCATTTATAATGTGTTTCCCCGTATTTACATTTTGTCATAATAATAAAAACTAAAAATACTCGCAAAACTTAATAATAATGTTATTGATTTACATAATTTTTTTTTAATTCTGTGAAGGAAAAACGGTATGAGACGTGGGTAGGAATCTGGTGGTCAATGTGTCCAGGAGCAACGGATGTATTAATCCACTCCTTCCACTGTGGTGGATGCCGATGGGTCGAGAGAATCTGGCTGGAGGGATCAAGGGCCCACCTCGCGGCTGGTGGGCAGGCGCTTCCGCTGTCTGGATCAAGATCTAGGACAAACCTCACCACATGAACCGAAGGGAGATATCAGAAACAAAGGGAGATATTGCACCAAACTTCACGGACTATCATAGCGGCTATGCAATGAAAGTTATGCGTTTGGTGTGTAGTATAAACAAAAGTGAGGCGTTACTGTTCGTAGATGCGATTTACAGTTGTATGGGTAAACTATATTGGCGACACTTTTGTGCGCTCGGTTTCATACTAATAATGGTTCATGGCCCATCTCCCTTCTTCCTATTATCCATGAATTAACCCTGTGCGGTATACGAGCGTTTTAAAAGACAACCGACCGCAGTAGTCCCCGTCACCTATTTGCGCACTTGCATCGGGAAAAGTATTCCATTTCCCCGGCGATATTTGGTTCAAGGCCGTTGCCGAATTTCCCTGAAAATCTTTGTTCCATTTGGCCAGTGTTTGTCCGGCAACTAGTTGTAGTCTGGCCGGACCACTGAACACACAATCTCTAGAAGTATATCAGAGAGTGTGAAGTGAACCAATTATTAACATTGTGTCAATATATAAGGAAGACATCTATTCCCGGATTACGAATAAACTGACAATGTTTGAAAATCTCGTACTACCACTACGGAAGATGTTGCTTATGTCGTGATGGAGGACTTAGCCAGTCGAGGAATCGAACTGACGACGCCTGGATGAGACGCAGACGCGATGGTAACTCAGTCACTGACCGATCATATATATATTTTTATATTTAATATAAATTCATATAGAATATTTAATAGTACAGATATAATAGCTAATTACAAAAAAGTATAAATTTATTTTACAAAAAATGCCCAACTCAATAGAGAAAGATTTCTCGTGTTTGAGTTGCGGAGCACCGCCATCTAGCGACAGTAGTGAATAAATAAAAGTAATAGAAATAAAAGTACATCAAGAATGTAATATACATAATGTTTGTGAATGAATAAAAGTACGTGATACTAGAAATGCAAGATATTACATGAGTAATTACTTCAGGGGTTACATACAGGGTTATTCAAAATGATGAACTCAATTTCGCACGTTCTCTTCTGGTACACGCGGTCGGACCGGACTTTTCCTTTACAGAGACATCAAGTTTGTTCAATTAGTGATACCAACGACAAGTGCTCTTTCCAGTTGAAGGTTCAATGTTAAAATGGAGATGAAAGGGATGCTGTACTGCTTTGGTTTATACAATATTTACTCAATTTGTTAACTTTATGTAGTTAACAAATTGAAAATAATTACGAAATTATCGAAAAATGACGGAGTTACTAGCCGGAAAGAAAATGGTTTTTCTTCACGTACGCTTCGATCTAAATTTTTGAAAAATAATTTTAAAATTATACGAGTATAAAAAATGTCCCTTCCGTGTAAACTAACAAAAATAAAATAAAATAAATTTAAAAATGGGATGACATGAACTTTTAGTTCCAATTTTCTGCTATTATTCGATTGGATGAATTTTTTTTTCTAATTTTACACGATAGGCGCCATATGCTGGAAACATGTAAAAGCGATCTATAACCCACATAATTTAATGAGTTATAATCTGCACAAGTCAGAAAAAGCGAACCGTGAGCAAACGGCTGCAAAACGCTGTTTACAAGCAAATAATTGTTTGGGCGCTCCAAATACTGTAATTTAAAAAAAAAATAGAAATGTTTTATTTTGAAAAGCTTAAAATATTCTCAACAGTTCAGGCTAATGAAATATCTCGATTTTTTGTTGTTGTTTTTCGCATTTGGAATTTTTGGAAATGTTTCATCAATTTCACTAGAAGTGAGAAAAATTGAGCTTAGTTTTGGCACACAGATTCGCCCATACCACGCTTCTATCGGTTTATGTGTTCGGTGGGCGGACTATCCGCCAGCGCTGTCGGCCGCTTGGCTATCTGCCAGCTAGCGGATAGCGACGCGTAACGCCGACACTGTTGCCGTCGAGTTATTGCCTCGTACGCTTTATTTTCTAGGCGATTCTGGGGTTGTTGCGACCGTTATGCCCGTTGAAAATCGGTTGGGATACTCAACTTGCTGACATTGCTCATTGTTTCCGGGGAAAGATTCGCTGCACCCGCCACACGACCGTCCGGAGCGCATGTTAGAGATGCAACGAATCCGACTACGAGTTCACAATAGACTGACAAAATTCTTACCCTCCCTCGATGCATCACTAATTCTAAGCAAATCTATCAGACATCACACACTACTCACAATATGAGATTTTTAACTGTGCACCACACTCCTCAAGGTCCGTTCACATCTACCAGCACCGCGCAGAGCAGAACAGTACAGTACCGGCACAGCACAAGCACAGGATGCCGAAACACATTATTCTGGAGCTCTACGAGGACTCCGACACCGAAGAAGAAGACACCGACTCCGACGCGCCCCCCGGCCCCGACGCGCCCTCCGGCCCCGACCCACGCGCGGACACCACCGATATGGGCACCACCGTCACCAATACGGACACCCCCAGCGCGGGTGTCCACCCGGTCACCATCCACACGGACACCCGCGTACGGCCACCACCGGCTTGGGTCCGGCGCTATCCCGCACATCCGGACTAGGAAAATAGAAGACGACGACTACCAAAAAAGAAGAGGACTAACACCGGAAAAAATGAAATAGATGAAATACAATGAAATGTAAAGTATTGAAGTACCTGAAATGTAAAGTATTGAAATAATGAAATATTTAACTTCAGTAAAATTAAAAGTAAACAACAGTAAATAGTTCAGAACTAAATGTTTGTCTTTCCCAGTTTTGTTTAGGGTTTTTTATCCAGTTAAGATCTTTTCCCTAAAAGTCATGAAATGTAATTAATAAATTCAGTCAATTTAAATAAAACCATCAGATGGTGATAGTAATAAGGCCAAAGTGGCCGGAGTACTAGTTAGCCAGAACACATGAGGGGTATTTGTATAAGCCCCAGCTAGTTAGAGGATTACGAAAGAATCCGTAAAATCAAAATCAAATCAACATACGCGAGTATTCACATTACACCGTGCATCACACCGCAGACGCGAGTATGTTCGTGAACTGAACGGTGAGCTGAGCGTTAGCGTCCGCCACAACAGGTTTGAAGATTTTATAATCCTATTCCCATATTCATAATTATATTATAACCTGTATTCCCTGACCAATTCAATTCATTTATCGTTATCCATCTTCTCGATTTTAGTAATATCTGCGAAGATGGCGGTGCTAGTGGTATGTGTTCATACTAACCAGCTCATCAAAACGTTCTAGCCGACGATCTCGGCCGGTGCTGGCCCGTGCATCGCGGATACGTTATGCTTACGTTCGCCGTAATATGAATGTGTTCTTACATAATGTAGACAACTGATGTTGTTGTGTCTGTACTGTACTGTTCTGCACTGCGCGGTGCTGTTTAGATGTGAATAAACCTCTAAATTTACACCGGCGATCTTTCGAGCCTTCACAACTTAAGATACCTACTCATCTCAGAGTATCACCATTCTAATAACCTTTTTCCGTTATAAATATATATGTACATTTTATTCTTCTTTTGTTAATATGAAATCACACATATACATTTCAGCCAGATCGATACCCCTACCCCCCGCCCCTTCATTTCCTCTCCCCGTTTTAACAAATTGTTATGTAACGTTTAAATTAATTTTTCTTCTTTAATCTTTTTATTTCTTTCTGTATTTATTTTGATTTTTTTGTTAAAATCACTAGATTCACTTATATATACTACTCCAATTTATATCACCCATATATTATTTTTATGTAATGTGTCTCTCAAATAAACATAAATTAAATTAAATTAAATTCACTATTTTACTCTGTTTTACAGTATTTGAAGTACCATAAGTGAAGGTATGTAACCAGCGTGGTATGAGAAAATACGTAATTATTATGGTTTCTGTAAAATGTTTCGTCGAAGAAAAATATACTTGAAAAGTGGGTAATGGGCCCAAAAAGGTTGGCAACCTTTGGTATAGATATAGAGGCAGCGTTGTGCGTGAAAATGAAATAACTAACATTTAAATTTGCGTTAGAAGATCCCTCCACTAGATAGTCAAATTAAAATTTAATGAAGTTCTGCAAATTAAATTCCGGCCCAATTCACATAAGTACCTTAGGAGGATTTTTTTTCACTAAAACAGAATAATATTCCAATATTTTGGTACATGTTATCCAATGTCGGCTCTTGACTTTTGAGTGTGTTGCAGTGTTAAGATTAATAAAAAAAAGTGCTTAAATTCTGAAAATTCTGAAAAAGCATAAATATATATAATCAGTAGCGTCCAGCCCATAAAGGGCGAAAATCTGTGTCTACCTTTCCCTTTTCCAGGGTTCTTATAAAATGTAATATTTCCATATAAGAGTATTCAAAATTTTCTTATTCCATTATCGTTATAGCGTAAAAAATTTCTGCCTGGCAAATTTATAATTTTTTGTTGTAATTTGCTGTGAGTGCCTTATTCTTCATAAATTATTGTGTGGCGAGTAATAAATGGTAATTATAATTACTTTTCAGACGTCAATTATAATTTAAAAAAAAGTAATTTTTTATTTATTTAAGTTTGTGTGTTTACGTTTACAATTGTGTTTTATATAAGTCTTACAAAAGTGAGTATATTCGGTTTAATTGTAAGAAATCTCTCGTTTTTACATATTTATTTGGTTACAATGTACATAAAAGTCAGTAGATTTTATTCCTAAATACTTAACATTTAACATGTACTTGCGTATTGTATTACAATATCATTATTAGATTGATGCGTTAAACATTTCAGGAATTTTATGCCTCTTTGTTCTATCTCCGTATACATTTTGTGATTTATTAATGACTAGCTGATGTGTGCCCGGACTTGCTCGGGATTTTTAATTAAAAAAAAAAAATAAAGTTGTGAATTCTTGCTTGTAGATTGGGTACCATAATTGGTTTGATAGCGAAAGTAACTATCTCTAAAAAAAGAAAAATTCGTTTGAAAAATTTATTTCATTCCAAAAATTTTTTTTTGTTCAAAATGTATCTAAATAACAAAGTTCTTAAGTAGGTACCTACTTGTGTTTTCCATTTTCAAGAAATTCTACCACAACATTTCTTCTTTTGAATATGTAATCTATGGCTATCCAGAGTGGTATATCTATGGGATAACTTCAATACAACATGGCGGATTCAATGTTTTTCATACTCATTTTAAAACGCTATAGCGACAGGGATGTGTGTTGTAATGTGGATGAAGCAAAGGGGTATGTTCGTTAGAAATAATTTTTTAAATTAATATTAGGAAAAAAATTGCAGTCTTACTCCTACTCCAACTACTACCACTACCCCTACCCCTACTCCTACCCCTTCCCCTTCCCCTACCCCTACCCCTACCCTACCCCCACCCCCACCCCTACCCATACCCTACCCCAACCCCACCCTTACCCTCATCCCTACCCCAACCCCACCCTTACCCTCATCCCTACCCCTACCCCCACCACTACCCCTACCCCTACTCCTACCCCAACCCCTACCCCTACCTCAACCCCCACCCCTAGCTCTACCCCCACCCCTCCCACTACTCCTACCCCTACCACTACCCTTATCCCTACCCCTACCCCTACCTCAACCCCCACCCCTACCACTACCCCTACCTCTACCCCTACCTCTACCCCTACTCCTACTCCTACCCCTACCCTTACCCCTACCCCAACCCTTACTCCTATTAGGTTCAGTGTGAGTCTTATCTTGCAAAAAGAGGCCCAGGGAGCTTGTCACTTTTCATTATTTAACTTATAAATAAATACTAGGATATTATAGACTTAATGTTACCACACACTTACCATATTTAGTTAGCATTGCATTATTTTTATTTTCGTATACTTGCTACATCACAATATAGACCACATTTCTCTGTTCTGAATTATTACTAGTATTTTAACTTACGTTTTATTGCTCAAAAAATTACGCTTCTCCTCCATTCTGGTGGAATGCTACAGTGGCTTTCTGGATTATTTTCCTTGTTTTAAGATCCAATTTTTTGCAATTCGCAGTCAACAATTCAAAGTTACAGTTACTTTTTAATTTATTATCGATTATAAGTATTTAATTTATTCTTCTTCTTCAATATTTTGACTATGTACTCGCATATTTAGGGTCATAGGTTTGTTTAGTTTATGTGTAAAGTAATAAATGTATATAGCGCCGTTTCTTGAAAAAATAATATCAACGGCGCTAAGTAAATATTATCTCCAGGGTTCTATCTTATTAACTGTAGATAGGCTATTATTACATTACATATATTTAATTTTTTAGCATAAAAACAATAAAAATAACTATTATTATTCGATTTTAAAAACGTTTTATACTCGTGCAGCTGTTTTCCCTTCCTAAGGTACTCTCAAACAGTTTGATAATGCCTTCGGAAGGCGAAACAGCTGTCACGTGTTTTTAAAATTACCTGGCAGAGCTTCTTTATAAATAGACCGTTTTTAAGTTGAATTATAATAGTAAACTTTAAATAATAACGGCGTTCTACAAATTAAACGCGAACACAATAAATGACATAATTTTTTTTAATAATAAATTTACTTTTTGTATTACGTATTTTATTTTATTTATTTATTTATACCCATAAATAAGGCTTTTACATAAAGGTGATACACTTAAACATTAATATAAAGTGTGCACAGGAGAATATCGGTTTTATATAGGAAGAAAATAATAATAAATCTAGATGTTATTATAAAGTAAGTATGAAATGTAGGTAGGTGCAATTATAAAAAAAAAAAATTATGTATATAATACCACCTCTATCTAGGAATAATTTTTTTTAACAATCTTCTTTCAATTCTTAAAATTATAGAAAATATCCACGAATTCCAACATAAACTAAAAAATGACTTCACACTACTGTAACAGTATTTTTAATAGATTTTTTGTGTTATTTTTCCACATACCTTGCGTTTCTTTTCTTTAATATTATTACTATTTATAAGTTACTAATTTAGACGACCAATTCGTATTTTCCTGCTATTATACAACAATGTTTTATGTAATTCCTCACCAAACAGAAGAACCTTGTTTCTTTACGGTGAGGAACAGGTATATTATGTTTTTTGTTACACTATATGAATCATGTTTTATTTATATAATTATAGTAAAAAAAAAATCATATTAAATAAAAAAAATATATTAATCTTAAAATTTTCGTGCGTTTTCGTCCATTTCTTATCCTCATAATATATGATGCGAATGAGGATGGAAGAAGAAGCCGGGGACGCCCGAGGAAGACATGGCACGATCGAGTGAACCAAATACTCGAGTCGGGCCATGCCAAGAGACAGAATAACAGAAGAGTATGTATGGGACGATGTTTGAATGAAGTAAGGAGTGTGTGCCAAGACCGAGTTGTTTGGTTGTCTGTCCTCTCTGCCTACCCCTGCGGAGAAACGGTGTGATGATTACCTAGTTAGTTACGTTTTTATTTACTTTGCTGTAGGTAGGTTACTGTATAACAATGTATAAAGGCACCTGTAAGTATGTTTTTCGCTATATTTTTAATCAAAATTTTTACATCATCAATTATAACAAAAAGAAGACCCGTAATAAATATGATTGAACTTTTAGAAACTTTTCTTCACACTTATATTTATCGGAATTTTGAAAATACTTCTTCCCGCTAATAGTGGTTCGAAAGCCCGAAATAAAATAAGTATAATTACAGGTTTCATGTAGTAGCAGATATTAAATATATTTGATAAAATATTATTTCATTCAACCTATGCATGGTTTGTTAAAATTGGAAAAATGGAAAGCTTTGAAAATTATGATTGAATACGAAACGGAAAAGTCTCGAAGGCTTTCATTGCCAGGAGCTTTGTGTTTGGTTAAAAAAAAATATATATATATTGATTTTCACTTCCAAAGGAAAATTTCAGATTGTAAATTGAAAGTTCAAGGTTAATAGTACTAATTTCTTTTATATTTTCTTTTGTTGTCAAAAAATGTGGGTTTAAACATGTTTGAATGCCACTACCATTTTAATAGTAAATTCGTGGAAACCGTGTGGTGTATTTGATATTTTGTGCTTCGGTAAGTTTTAAAAAACTGTCGATTATAAGAAAAGTCATTATGATAAGTGTTATTCATCATGCAAATATAGGCCGATAATGAAGTAATAAATCTTCTTCCATTTTTTACTAGAATGTTTTATTCAAAGAAATGTTTCTTGTGTCGCAATAAAAATCCTTCTGTACAATATTTCCCCATATGAGCGAGAACGGAGAACGCGTTCCTTCAGTCGTCAGTTCGTTCAGTTCCCACCCGCCAGGTTTTCCTTCTGGCTCGCGCTTTCCTCTGAAAGCTAGCGGCTGGCGGCACTGAACACTGTGAGCAGCTGACGCGCGGCCTCTCGCTCGCTCCCCCCTCCCTGGCCGCCTACGTCACACGGTATCGACCAATAGGCTGGCGGCTGCGGCGCTCTATCGCCTCCTCTCGCGCCGTAAACAGTAGCGACCGGCCGTCCCGCGTGAACGCATTCGTTCCAACATCTCCAGCGACTTGAAGCACTGCGTCTCCTCTCAGTACTAGTACTCGTAACTCGCGAGCAACAAACTCGTCTCTAGCTCGTCGGTTCGTGGAGTCCAAGTGTGTGCCGCGCCGTTCTCGTGCTTCGCGCTCGCCCCGAGACTGCTACTGCTCTCCTCGACATCTTATCTCCATCTCGTCACTAATCAGACATTCTCGGGTCGTCGTGGGCCAGTGATCCTCACTCTCTCTCTCGCCGATCCTCTCAGAGTACCTTCCGAAGTTCGCCCGAGGGTCGAACGTCGAGGTCGAGTCACCGACGCCGGCGAACCTTCCGCGGAGAAGTTCTCCCGCGCGATCTGTCATCCTGATCGACTTGTCCATTTTCCATCCGATCCAGTTTTCCCGCGACCTGTTGTTGTGTAGTGCACCTTCGTGAGTGTCCGAGGCTTCTAGTTGTGTAAAAACTGAACTGTTGAAGAACTCTCGTGTCCGTATTGACCTGTGTTGAGATCCCCCGTCAGCCGAGGAAGACCTCCTTCGCCTGTATGTGGTGTGGGGTGCCGGTGTTGCTGAACTGAAACTTCCTTCAGCGACCCGCGGCCTAGGATGTTAGCTGTTCTCGGTGAGTTTCCTTCTTCCTCCGAATGTCTGCCTGATAATCATGCCGCGTGGTGAGCTGGTGTGGAGGTTCTCTACCGGTGTGGTGGTGTTGGATTGATACAGAGAACTTGCCATCTTATCAACGCGTCGAGTGGTTTACCTGCGTGTAAGGTCCCCTATCGCGTGCGGTGAAAAGGCCCCTTATCATATCGGGCAATGTTTGCTGATAGATGTCGCAATTCGCGAAAAATATCTTACTTTACATATAGTATTCCCACAAACTGCCTTCATAGTTTAAACACTTCGGCGCTATACGCCATACGGGATAAGGATAAACTGATGCGTTATGTTGCGCTCCGGCGTAGCTCCAAGACCGGTGTAAACACCAAACTAGTCACAGCTACTCGGAACCAGTAGATGTTGATACCCACCTAATTATGCAATTAAGTATTTTATGATAGTAAACGTAACACGTCTCTTGGGTCTCGAAGTAGTTCCGTCAGAATGGTCACTTAAATAAATGCCTTTTATACAGCTATGCATATATAATGTTTTCACCAAATCTTTTGTCACGGCGTAATTCACTTTTATTTCCTCGTGGTTTCAGTGGTTTCAATGTCAACGATATTACATTTGAATATTCATCCATAACCTCTTCGATGTAATAAATGACCATGTGTGGGTATTAGTTGAGCCAGCCCAGCTAGACTGAACAGAATTCCGGGATATTATTTAAATATTTATCTCAATCACATAATGATGATATAACGTAATATAATATATGCAAATTAGACCTTCGCAATACAAAACAATTTTTGATTACACGTCCAATCAATTGCGCGTTGAGCAAGAATTCTCAAAAGCCCTGCAGAAATAATATCGAGGCAAGAAACCTTAAATATTTCATCAAAGAAGTTGGTTTGAATGGAAGCAATTTCAATCTCTTTGAAGTTAGAGCAATCCGGAAAACACCGTCGAGTGTCTGTATCTGTATTGAAGTATTTGAAGCGTCTTGCGGTGCACATTGACTCAGCAGCTAGTAGCCAGCAGCCAGCAGCCATCAGCCATCAGCCATGACTAGTCATCGTCCCCTCTGGGAAACTTGCCAATATTCTACATGACGACAGTCTCTCCGCTTGAGATAAATTCCAGCTTCCCTGAACACGAGAGCAATCTGGGGAATGCGCAACCAACACAATACATTACTTTCAATAAGAATATCGCATGCCTCCTTTTAAAACGTACTCCCAAACTGAAAATACTTCGTTTTGCGAAAAAATGTATCTGATTTTCTATATTTAATAAAATTTATTTGATTTGCTCAATTATTTTAATAACTTCACATGTGTGAAAGCCGCTAATCTAACTATTTATATATATCTGATAAAACGTGTCTTATTAGCTCCAGTATTTAAAATAAATATAGGAACGTGTATGGAAGTCGCCAGACTAACTATCGCCTTTAAGTTGCGATTAAAAACGGGCCATTTATATGCTAAACTCCTTCGAAGACGAGCGAAAACATCATCAAGTAGCGACACCTTGGCAAGCGCCGAATCTCGATGCAATTTTCTCAAACCCACTGACCGAACCATATTCATTCATGAACAGAAAAGAGGCTTTAGTGTCAAAGCTCAGTAGGATTACAAATAATTATAGGCTAGCACGAGCCTCCCCTAGACATGAGGACGAGGAGCTATGCCCGTTCTCGCACGAAACAGCCCACCCCCTCCCTTAAAGTTCAAGGGTAGGAAAATACTGCAGCGCAATTTTATGTTACGCAGTCGTGGCGGTTCTTCTCCAACACCTTTAAACCGCTATTATTCAATCAGTTGGATTTATTTAGACTCGTGCATCAATCATCGCAAAGGGTGGAGCAATAATACTTTCGTTGAAATGCTATTTTTGAGGAGAATAAACAATTATTAACATATAGTTTGACAATGGCTTTGAACGCCGAAGCACCTGTCACAATAATAAAATAATAAAAAAATACTTGCATAAATTAATTATAACAATATTAAATATGATTTAATATAAATTTTTAAAAAGCTGGAGTTAATTAAATGGAGTTCTACGAATTAAACACAATAATGAATAATTAATATGAAATGAAGTCCATTATTTTTATTTATATCACTATTTATTAATATGTTTGATGCCTGCAAGGTTTTTGCTTCATCAGGACTTAATTTTAACTGTTAGTTAGATCTAACCTGACATTGGTTTAAATCCGGTGGCATAAAACATTTTTTGATAAATAGTGGTGTTAATCAAAGTTTTGTGTTTAAATTTATATTTGTTGTTTACATTGGAATCGTGCAATAATCCTGTTAGAATCCGGGTGTAAATAAATTTAGGCTTTGTATCCGGCGGGAAACGAACGAAAGTACAAGGATTTGGAGTTATTTTTTTCCAAAATTAATAAAGATGATAGTCTAAACTGGGAATGGTTGTTAGCGATAATTCACTACACGTGCTATAATATATATTATAAAATTATAATTATAAATGCCTACATCTTTAGAATACCTGTTTGTTGTCTATGAAACGATATATTTATGTTTATTAATGCAGTTAACAATGGACTATCTTATACAACATTCAAAATAATAAACATTTGTGACGTAAGTCAGTAAATTTGCATACTCGTGTGTACCTACTTAATTTCAATTTCGTTGGCTATTTCACAGTGCGCCCACAAAGTATTGGAACATTGACTGTTATTTTTACTTCATTTGTTAATTATTCAAATTGATCAAAAATGACAATTGAACCCTTGTATTCATTCGAATTTAATTATCTTGTAATTTAATATTTTTCCGTTATTTTCACGAACTAACTCAATTGCAGTTCGGCTAGTACAAGGTTCCGGAATATTTTTTCGGCAAATCGGTAAAAGGGATTATTTAGTAATATGCAACTCCAGTGAACGGCTTAAAAAATTGTATAGATTATAATTATACGTAGAATTTATAAATCGCTATTTAAAAGTGAATAAAAAATCATCTCATCAAAACACCATCTTATGTTAGTAGCATTGCATTAAGAAAATCTCACGTCACGGGTCTCGTCCGCGCGTATTCTGGTTTTGGATTTGTACGGAATTTACTTTTTTTAGTTTTGCGCAAATTTAAACTTAACTTGGGTGACTAATTATTCATCAACATAAAGAAAAGAATAATGTCAAACATTATTATTTTTCTTTGAGTTAATGTTTCTAAAAAGGTACACAATTTTATTACTTATGTTTAGTTATGATGAATTATTTGAAAAATTGTAACTTTAAATTATTTTAACTATGAAAATAATTATAAAATATACACACAGGTTAGAACGTCATTAACGATACAAAAAACTGAGTGGAGATCCTTATTGTTGGTTGTATTACATAGTTTGATTTTGTTTTTGACATTTAATCAAACGTTTCGTGAAGTTTAATTGACCAAAATCGCGCCTTTCCCAAAGGTCTAGGTCCAGGTGAAACACGACAGGTGACCAATATTGTATAACTCTTTCAAACACGCGCATTGTAATGTTGGGTCTTGTGATGAAGTAGGTAGGTAATTCATTCCACCATTATTTACTTCGTTACTAAGTTGACACGTGCTAAACACTATTACACGTTTTAATAGTGTAATAATAACAAATATTAAAATGATATTTTTTGCAAGTACATTATTTATTTTATTAACGAGTGCCTAGTTCGCTTTGTTGATTTCAGTTTGTGATTTAGCGAACAAAAATCCCACAAATCTTAAGTTTTATCCCATAAATATTAAAGTTTATCCCACAAATCCCACAAATCTTAAGTAAAACATATTAAAGCAGTGAGTCTGTTAGTTTTGTTTATGAAGCTTAAGAATCTCTCAAAAGGTTAACGCTGGTATCATGAAATGTGCACAACTTATTCCGATTGTAGTTTTTTTGTAGTGAGCTATGTAGTTTTGAAATATCCGTTAAATCATATTTTACAAATATTCAATAAGAAGAAAAAATTGAAGAAAGTTGGGCGAAGATCAGCTAATTTTAATAAATGATTATCTGGGGAGGTTGTAATTTGTGGACAACCCGGTATCTGAGTAGCTGTTTCGGTGACTTTTCATCCGGCCAGTAGCTCACACTGTGCGGTGACCTTGCTCGAGCACACACCCTGCCCCTCCCGCCGCCGCCCCCCTCCCCAAACAATGAAACAATATAATAAACTCCACAGTCAATATTGGACGAGGCAACATTCAACATCCAGCGGTGGAGTCAACCGCCAACATCGTAACAAGACCGTCGCATCTTTATCTACGAATTGCAATATTATGTTCATCTCTTGTCTAGTCTTATCACCCATCATCACATCCCCACATATCTTACTCATAAAATTTAATAATGATTTACCAAAAGTATCAATATTTAAATCAACTTTTGCCAAGAAACACGAATCCTACCACTTTTGAAAAGTGATGACTTTATTTATGGCCCATTAAAAAACAACACTAAAAACCTAACCTAGTTAACCTAGTTTTTTTTTATCAATTTTCTTGACTTTATATATCACTTTTTAAATGTGTTGTGAATTATCCGGTTACCCTCGGAACAGACATCTTCTATTAATTAAGGCGTGTAACGTACATGTAGAATGTATCAGATTTAATGGCAATAAACGCCCGGGTTGCCTGCAATGAAAATTAACTGCTATCTGCAGCGATGTGATGTGGTAAGTCACCCGTTTTTTGTCGCATGTGTGTCCAAGCACCTACGTATTATTTATGTACTTGGGCGCTTTTAAATATGGAACTCAATTTTCTATAAAATTTATAATTATTGCAGGTACCTCATTTTGTTCGATTTTCAAGTCGATCTTAGTTAGTATTGTTTATCTTTTGTCTTATCACTATCAACTCTGCAGCGACGTGATGTGATAAGTCACACAGCCTTGTGTCGCATGTGCGTTCAAGTACCTACGTATTATTTATGTACTTCGGCGTATTTGAATATGGAACTCAACTCTGTATAATATGAATAATGATTGTACCTCATTCTGTTGTACTATCTTGACTGTTATTTTTTTAAATTCTAAATACCGCATAACTTACCGGACCCAGTGTTACTATGATATACCCAATTGGAGTATGTTGACGGCTGGGGGAAGTGGGAGAGGAAAGTTTGGAAAATACCTGGCCATTCAGATCTGGTCGCTAAACACGCCTAAAGTCTTCTCAAGCAACATTTTGATTCTGAATGTTAAGAGTAAATCTGTTTATCCTATACTTATTTCCAGAGAAGAAAATATTTTAGTAAATTAAGCACAAAAACATCTTTTCACCCGCATTTATTAATATATTTATGTACCTTTGTAGGCAGTGGCGTGCATTAATAAAGGCTGAAAAACTGCTAAATTATGTAAAAATTAAACCTAAGAAAAATGAAGCAGATGAATAAATTAAAATTAAATACACAAAAAATACGTATTTTTTTGTCTCAATAATAATAATATGTGTTATTTGTAATTATATAATAATCTGTAATCAATCCATTGTTATTTAAAATTCTATTGACAAACGACAATCCACAATAACTAAAACTAAAAATATTCGAGTTCGGGTTCGAGTCCCAGATGCGACTGAAATATTTTTAGTTTCTGTCCTTTTGTCCGGTTTCATCTTTCATTTAGGTTATGTGAATATTATTTTCTTCAATGATTAAATATTACGAGAAGGTTTTTAAAATCTCAATAAAAATAATTAATAATTAAAAATTGATTTCCTTAGACTTTTATAAAAAGTCAATAGATGTCTCATATAAATAAAAAGTCGGATGTAAATCCGACACACTGTTTAACTTTGCAATTGAGTTCGGTTAGAACTTTGTAAACATCATAAAAATAGCTGCCAATAATATGAGATTAAAAATGGAAGATAATATTCACAAATCTTGAATTTGAGATATGATATCGATGAAGATGACACAAATTGAACTTGTCTCATTAGCTAAGTCGGTTGAGCGTTGCCCCGGATAGGCAGAGGACCTGGGTGCGAGTTCCAGATGCGACTGAAATATTTTTAGTTTCTGTCCTTTTGTCCGGTTTCATCTTTCATTTAGGTTATGTGAATATTATTTTCTTCAATGATACCTTTAATATGATTTGTTGTTATTAAAAAACCTTCTGAAACTATCCTCCACTTGCTTATTTCAGACCGGACCGGTTTCCCCCTATCACGGGCATCTTCAGACTGGTACAATTAAAATAAATCTATGGTGTATACACATAGACCCATCTGAAATAAACAAATGAAATGTTTACGAAGGTTTTTTAATAAATAAAAATATCATTATTTTAAATGATAAACTAATGTTTTTATAAGACAAGATTTTTTATGCATAGCACAAATATGGTAACAAATTATTGCTTATAATAATAAGAATATCGTATTAAAACGGAATTCCAGAATGAATTGACAGTTTCAAAATTAGAAATGATGAACTATATATTGTTGTTATTTGCGGACTTAAAGCAGGTAGCTACCTATTTTTAATTAAGTACATTTTATTCTTCTTCTTTAATCTTAATTTTAGTTTGATAAAAAAAAAAAAACATTATTTCATAATGATCAACATAATATCGGTCGTATCTTCCGAGATTGTGACATTTAACGTCGTAATCTCTAGAACGATAAAATGAATGGTAATTGGATGCGAATCCAGTTAAAAACCACACTTGTTTGTGTATTTTTATTGCGAATTATGACAAAAAAAAATCGGCTGTAATTAAATCTATGAAAACATGCTGATAAGGCCAGATTGGCTTTTTTATATTGATAAATTTTATCGTAAAATAGTATACTTGACGGCCTCCGTGGTCGAGGGGTAAGGCTCTCGACTACGAATCCGACGGTCGCGGGTTCAAATCAAAATGCAAGTGAATTTTATTTAAATAATTTCGGTTATTTCACCATATGTGTATATTTCCGCACGTTCCAGAGTGGAAGATACTTTCAGTATCGCCCTGGTGAACAATCACTATTCAGAATTAAAACTTCGCTTGAAATGGCTTTAGCCGTGTATGGTAAGCAGATCTGAATAGCCAGGTACTTCCTCGCCTTGCCTTTTCTCCATCTCACTCGATACCTTCAGCCTTACAAAATATCCCAATTGGGGATGCCATAATCTCACTGGCTCCAGACGGTTGGGAGCAGTTGGGAGCAATGGGGTATTCATATAAAAATAAAAATAAAATAAATTATGAAAAAATTAATTTAAATGTTAACCTTTGTACCTTATATAAATGTATGTATCAAAAAAATAATTAATAAAAAAAATTAAAAATAAACTTTTAAAGGAACTTTTAGTGGCACAACCATAAATATACATTCAATTTAATTTCTTTTTGATATATATTCAGTAATTAAGTATTGCCAACCGTAAAAAATCATTGCCCAGTCATAGTTGTTTATTAATTGAATCATTAAATAAAAAAAACACCAACATTACCTAAATACGTAAATATAAACATAGTTTTTTATCTTAAAATTCGACACTTCTTAAAGTACCGAAGATCTCTGACAACTTCCCGCATTGATAAATTTACAAACACCAGCCAAGTAGGTAAAAAAAGAAACATTTTTGTTTACTTGATATTTATCTCAAAAAATATTTAATACACAATCCAAAAAAAAAAACATCTCAAACGGTTTAATAACAACTACTAACTTGAATAATTTCCACGCCGTAATACCCACAATCTACATCACATATGTATGAGTATATATAGGTACCTACCTACACATTAAATCCATACACGTGTATGTTACAGTATTAATAACACAGCATTCTATTCTAGTAACAAAAAATATAATAATAACCGATCGACCGGTTTTTATTACTCGAAGTTAATAATAAAGTTTTTATCCATCTTTTATTATTTCGATGAAGCTTAGTTAATAGTTTATTAGCAATCGATTAAGAGGATCGAGCCCAGTATTTCATATGTAGCTTACTGGTATTCTTACGCAGGATAGAGCAGATGTATAGACAGGCCCGCAAATCTATGTCTCTTTTAAGCAGGGCTTTGGAGTGGATCCCGAGACTGGCGCAGGGAGAAGTGGCGTAATGTCAGTGGCTGAGTTGGCATCGTGTTTCAGTTCCTCGGCTGGCTAAGTCCTCCATTACGACACAAGCAACATCTTCCGCTTACTGTGATGGTAGAAGGAGATTTTCAAATTTTGTTAGGTTATTAGTAATCAGGGAATACTTGTCTTTCTTAAAAAAAAAAGGTCTTTTGCCTGGAACTGAAGTACAGATTAATTCTGCTTCTCCATTTTTTTAAAGCAACTGACTAATACACAACTAGCGCAAGGAAAGACTTTGCTGTCTTTGTCTTTGCAATTCTATTTTACATAATTTATATTCACGATGTTTGATATTCGATAGCTTTTAATTGAATTTTGATGATCTTGTGTGATATGATGTTGTACTTCATGGTTTCGAAATGTATGTGACTGGTATGCAGTGGCGTGCACATCGTTTGTAAAATCAGGGTAGGCAGTAGAGGAAATAGCGAATTAATTGATACATTATTTTGAAAGAAAGTCAACGTGATATTATCGATATTTCGTTAGTAAATTGTTCTAAGTAATAGATGTAATGATACTGATGAGATGTCACTGATTGCCGCATTTGCTGGCATTGCTGAAAAGCGCTGCTTTTTAGATACTAACATAAACAAGTCATCCCTCGACGCGCATTGCGTGCACATCTCACATGTACATTTGAATATATGGAATAGATTCAACATTTGAATTTGACGTGAAAGTTCTTTTGCAAAATTAGTTCCTGCCTTTGACACGTTATGGTGGTTTGGTCAGTAGGGTAGTGTGGCGCTACATTTTGTAGGTGGTGCGTATTTTTGAAAGATTGATTTAATCGAACAATTTTATGTATTCTAATATTATTTATATTTTAATGCGAGTAACGTAGAATAAGCAGTGCTTATAGGGCCTACATGAACGTCACGCCTCTGCTGGTAAGAGTGCAGTTCCGTTGAGTTGATCCGTCAGTCTGCATGGTTAATAGTGCCTACAGACGACCGTTTTCACCTGTAATTTCCTTTTCAAGCCCATTTCCCCATATGTTATCTTAAACATGTGGGCAAGTCGGATGTGTGTGGAGGCGTCTGGTTTTAGCCAACCAGAGAGGGCACCACAGAAGCAGATGAAATTTAGTTTATTTATAAAAAAAATCATAATTTCATTATTTTTAAACACGTGTATAAGAAGGAAGTATGTCGATGCCAGAGTAAAGCAACCTTTGTTCGCTCCACAGCCATGTTTCAAAGCATGCAGTCATGTCAAATTAGACATCACCAAAAGCCATGCAACTTGATAAGGATCTGTCCAACTGTACTTTGGTAGCATACTAACATACATGCCAAAATTAAAACCACGTTATAAATTATTACAACTTATTGGCAGGAAGTATAAACAGAAATTGTTGTTAGCAAAAACTAAATTGTTGTTTTCCCAGCAGAAAAAAACACCAGACCTACTTGTTTCGTAGCAAAAACGATCGATCATTTGGTTTAAATTGTAGGCACGATGCATTAAAAAAACTTCAAGGCCATTTCTCCGTGCACCTAGACTCCTGTACGTTTAGTTGTGAGATCCTATCGCAGTCTCTTGATAATAAGCCACAGACAATAATAATTTACATGGCATATCCATTTAATAAACGCTGCTAGAAAACGTACGGCGTTTAAATGTCGCCGAGTCGATTATTTTAACGACTTGGGTTGTGCGGAATGTGAATGTACACTTTACTATACGTAATAAACAATAATAAAAAAATATAGGTTACCGGTATGCCAATTTAAATTTATAGATTATTGATTGTTTTGGATTTCTATATTTCGATTTTGTTATCCTGTGCATTGCATATTTTTGTCTTTGCTTTGTTGTTCCTTGACCTTTGGGCGTTACCTGGTATCTACCTCGGTGATGCACAACCGGCGGCCCGCGGGTCGTACGCTGTCCGCGAGCCCATTTCGTGAGGCCCGCTGGCCCTTTCGTACGGCCACTTGGGTAAATAAAATATCAAAAAGTTTGCTGTATTTCTGTAACAATCAACAACATTTATTGGTTTGACTGACGAATAGTATTCCTGCAGCTACCCTGAACGGTGTGTTCCTGAAGGTGACTGAAGGAACTAAATACGTAGGACTCATAATCACCAGTAATCTGGGACTTGCTCAGTAGAGGATTTCGCCTTTGTAACAAATTTAAATCTGATAATTTGACCCTCCGGCTATAAAGGTTGGGCATCGCTGATCATCTACCTAGACAAGTTGGAACTTATTGGTTGGGTCCTTGTTGGGTCGGTCTAGGTACGAGACAAGTTTTTGTTGATTGTTATTTTAGTATATTTTCGTCGTGCTGTTATAAAATAAACATCTTTAAATTGGCATCGCACTTGTTTGGTTTCACTGTACTTGATAAAACAAGTCCTCTCCAGCCTTGGTACACATCATTCTGTGTTGATGTTTCGATAGAAAGAGCTACAATACAGTTAAATTACACGATACATGCACTCAGTAATTGCCAGTTAGTAGCTGAATGGATAAATGCATACGGTTCCCACTTAGGTATCGTGGGTTCAATACATTCTGACGTTAGAATTAATAGTGTTAGCCTAAGTACGATTTCGACGGCTGGAGACAATGATCACGTGACACCTATTTGGCATCAGCTTAGTACGTTGCCGTCCACGTTTGTTTCGGGTAATTTTGACTGTGGTAACCAAATCACATAACTTCTATACAAATAATCAAACTAAATACTCTAACAAGGCGTGATGGTTAGTTACTTAGTTAATAAATGAATTAAAAGTTGCTTTGCATTCATCACTTTTTTGATATACACATATCAACATGTTTCAAAAGCGATATTTCGATAGGAATATGTAGAATACTAAAGAATAATAATGTCAAGTATAGACAAATGACAAACATAAACAAAAATTGACTAAAGTAGGTAAGTAATTAATAAAAAAAATCAATAAAAAAAATTATAAAACATTGAATAACAAATTTATATTAGAGATTAAAAAATGAATTATTTTTGTTCTTAATATTAATATGAAAATTTATTCAAGAGATAGCAATTTAAAAAAAATAAAATATTTGTTTATTAATTATATTTAATTCACTATTAACGCTTTTTCTGATTTCACACATTTTAATTTTGTCTAATTGTAACCCGGTTGTATTTGTATGTAAAATTTTTAAATTTGTCTAATTGTAACCCGGTTGTATTTGTATGTAAAAAAAATTAATTTGTCTAATTGTAACCCGGTTGTATTTGTATGTAAACATTTTAAATTTGTCTAATTGTAACCCGGTTGTATTTGTATGTAAAATTTTTAAACCTTTATTTATATCAAAATAATGATTTGTTTCTAAAATACGGTTGTTAGAATTTTGTTAATTAGTGCCATCTGTGACCGCGCCTCACGTTAAGTTTACTCACCACTATATTCGTGAGCTGCAAAATAGATTACTTTTTAGCTGTACTCATGAGACCTTGGCTATTTTTTTTTTATCTTTGTGAGATCCGTACACATTTAAAAAGAAGCTTTAAAAAATCAGTTAACTCGCTGCGGAGGGACTGCGAAGAATGCGCAACTCAATCGAAACTAACGGAGCTTAGAAACTAACTTCGCTTTGAATTCTGCTTATTTATGTATTTCGCGGAAATGTGTCGGCGATGTGCGACATTTTGTGCGCGAGCCGCGACATGACGTAATCACGCAGCCTGCCATGTAGGCACTAGACACTGGGTTCTAGGCTAGCCATGTATTCGATGGTTATTATATCGTTTACTTGTCGCATTGTTTTGTGCCAGGGCTGCCATATTTCCGCAGAGAAACGAGGAATTTACCTGAATTTGATGCTCGAAAAGGGTACTAATGAGGACATGTGTAAAAATATTTCGGATTTATTCCAGTACATTATAAAAGGGTTATTGGTTTTTGTAAACAAGCCGAACCTTTTTATTTATTTGCTGTTTTACTTAAATTGGCGGCAGCCCCTTATTTTGGTTTCTTCCCCTCCCCTTAGGCCTTCTCTATGTATTATTTGCTCTGTGCAGTACACGCAAATTATTCACTTAAATAAACTCGAAAAGAGAAAAATTGTCCATTGAAATAAAACTCAATATTGATGGCTCCACAGAGAAGGATTTTGACAGTGGATGCCTAGCATTATGAAATACAAAAGTACCTTAGTAAGTAAGTGTTGGGAAAAACCGGATCATTTTGTAAAGTAATTCCAATGCATATAAAAGAAGAAAAACAAGCCAAAAGGAATTTATTATCAAAACTTTATTAAAAATTTACGGGATTTAATGTAGTAATTGCTCATATTATTCCTGTTTTTTTTTGTGTTATAACCATTAGTCTTGGTCGTTTCTAGAAAACGCTTCAACTCCTGCTGCTTATCCTCAATCTCTTATGTTATCTCTCCGCCTGAGTATGCGAAGTTTGCTATCACAACTTCCAGCCATCAAATTTTAGATCTCCCAACAATCCTTCGTCATGTAGGCTAATCAATAATAATAAAAAAATGGTCAATTTTTAAAATCACCTTAACAAGGGCGCTTTACATTTTGTTAAAGTTTGTAGTCCAGAACGAGTCTGTTCGACGCATCGGACTTGGCCGACCTGAGCGAGATTGTCCCTCACGCAGAGATCAGTCAAGTATGATGGTGCCAGTCCGTTCAGTTCAGTTATTATAAAGAAGCCTTCTCAATGGTCGGTCACCTTCCATCCTTGCTGCATCTCCTGCCCAGCAAAACTGTCCCAGTTTAATGACTCCACTTCACTCTTGCGAGGAACGAATTCATGTTGAAATGTTAAAACATGCTTTATTTTTTCTTCTCTTTCTGTATGTAATATTATGCTTTATGTTCTATTCCCTTATTTCTTTTTATTATTTAGCATCTCTATCAAGTGATAACTGATAACCAAACCAAAAAATATGCATCCTGTGAACATTTTAACCGGATTATTAATACACTTACTCACTTTCCAGTGTTCATGTTATAAATATGATAATGTTCATAATCTGTAAACGTTTCAAAACAATTATTGGTACTAGCAGATTAAAACCCGCTTCCTCGGGTTTTTGCTCCATTTTTGACATTACACTCCCCGAGTCTGATAGAACAGTTTTTAACACACCTAAAAAGGACACAGTATGTTCATCGTGGTACGAACTCTTTTGCGTAAGAGGGGAAATTACTATTTCTACTATTCGCGTCGACACAGCGATTAACATAGGACTCTAGGAAATTAATAATGTAAGATTATCCGTGGTCATAACATGGAAGATGTTTATAATTACGACGTATGGAAACTTTCCCGGTGACTGGTAACCCTGTTATATGCGGACCTAACAGGCAATAACATTTAACCCGCTTTTGTTTACTCGCCTGTCGTTAAAAACTTCGTTGAGGTGGTTGAAATATTGTCCAATAAATCATGTTTCATCAACGTTTTCTATTGTTTAGTTTTGTTCGTTGACGCTTTAATGACGCCGAGCATTGTGCTAGTCCGTAATCACAAACCATCATTTAATTACGAAATGTTTTATCAATATCGTAACATTATATTAAAACACCTAATTATAATTGTTATTAATAATTTCATTGTATCGACGGCATATTTTAATAGAGATAGGCCTATAGGTTTATAGCATCACACACATAATGAAAGCGAAAAATATAAACCGCATCTTTTATGGAAATTATGAATATCAGTGCCAGGAAGAGGCGATTATTCCTGTGATGAAATTGAACATTTCTTCATTAGAAAAATGTTAGAAAAACTTTGATCTCATTTGCATTTTCAAAATAATTAATTGTATTATTAACTCAATTATATTGCAACTCATCCAGTTCAATATTCCTTGCAGCGGACTCAAAATCAATGAATTGTTTTTCCTCAATCAACACTACTAACTATGGGTACCATTCTCCACTGTCCAGAGTGTCGAAACTTGTTAACTCAAGTCAGGGCCTTGAAATTTTTGTTACCAGACTAAATGATTTTTGTCAGGCTTTACGAAATTAGAAGTCGAACATTATCATGTAGAATGTCTAAAATCAGGCTTGAATTGAATGTTCTCTGAAATGTATATTTTTGTCATTGCTTTATTCGTGTATTTTGTATATGTGCTGTAATTTTTCTGTAGCTCTTATTTATCTTTTTTCGTGTTATTTATTTTGTATAATTGGACAATGTTCCGTCGATAAAAAAATATTAATAATTGTGTTTTAGCAAATTTTTCGGTTAATATTTTATATCTTTAAAATATAATTTAATCTGAGATTCGGGATTCAGCCACCTATTTAATTTCCGGTATAATTTCCCGTGTAATCCAATTTCCCCGGAGTGCAAACAGTTTCGAGCTGCTGATGTTGGTAAACATTGATTCCTGGCTTATTGTAATTTTAATAATTAGCGTTAAGTCTAGATGTACGACTATCTATCCAGTTCCAGTTCCAGTTATCGCTTGGTTCAGTTCATTGGACAGAAGTGACGAGCCTTGACCTAGCTGCCGATAAACCGACAACTACCGACAACTACCGACAACTTGATTCTGTCCCTCGCTAATTTATCTCGATAGTTACAGACAACAAACACACCCAACTATTATACGTCGCCTGTTGTGTTACTGGTCAGTGGTCATACTCGTCCTCAGAGCCGACAAATTTCGTAATACACGCATTGAAAACATCGATATATTGAACAGAATAGTATAAACCGATAATGGAGTAAAACTTCCCGAAAGAAAAGGATGCAAAACACCAGAGGTCACTGTTTGATAGAATTTTGATATCATACTCTAACAGATTCTGCTTTATTAAGAACAGGCAATATGTCTAGCTAAGAATTAATATCGACCAGGTAAACATAATGCAACTTCATCTACATGTACCTCAAATGATGATAAATTACTATGTTTTGCAAATATAAATGTTCCCAGCGTAAATGTCAATGCAAATAAATAAATAAATATATTATAAAAATTTCTTCAAACGATTGTTAACTTTGTGGCGTCATTATTAATTAAATAATTAAAAATGTACTTTGTTTACACCACTTTTATAAAAAAAAATATCTCTACATGTTTCGATAGCAATGCTGTCATCTTCAGGAATGTATGAATACTATATTCTATACTTAAGGCGATGCAATGGGAAGTAATGCAAAATCGTGTGTTTTCGGTTTGAGAATTTGTTGGCCTAGAAATATCATAGATAATTGAATTAAATACTGCAAGTAGATCACACCTTGGCCTTTCATTTAACCGTCAATTTTTTTGGTATGTTTTTTTATAAGCTTAGAAAAAAATAAAATATGAGACATTAAAAAAATGTTTAAAGCGCAAAATCTCCTACTTATAATCTCTTTTTCCCATATTTTTGCATTGTTCATTGTGATAAATTAAGTTTTTTAGAATATTTGTTTTTTTTCCGGAAATCGAAACATGCGGCCCATATGCAGCGGGATTTTGAACCTTGTCGCCACCTGCATAAGGAGCGCGTAATTTCGTTAAAATTTTAGCTGGTGGATGGCTTTAATAAAAAAAATGTTTCCAACTAAATTTCCCTTGCAAATATTCTGAAATTTACTTGTGTTCCATAACATTTCTTTTTTCTTCGAAACGCATCTATTTTAAATATACTATCCTAATTATGATATGTAATACAAATATCTCTTCATAACACATTTACTATATACTATGTTTCTTTTTTCTTAATAAAACTGTAATGCGTACATATACATGTACCTTATATTATGTTACTTTAATTACCAATAATAAATAATGTACACTCTTCTTCCATACACAAGCAAATGCTTCTAACGGAAGAATAGTATTAAATGTATAAATAAAATATGTATTATATCATGTAACAAAAAGTATAAAATATATATATTCCTGAAGATGACAGCATTGCTGTTAAACATGTAGAGATATTTATTTATTTTTATAAAAGTGGTGTAAACAAATTACATTTTTAATTATTTAAACATATAATTAATCACTAGCTGAAGCATCGGGCGTTGCCCGGGGTTATGAATGGTTTGTAGTAAAGTTTTGAGGTTCTGATGTGTCACCCCTGCCCTTACCCCTACCCTTAACTCTACCCAGTGGCGTGCATTCCATAACGGCCGAAAAGCTGTGCCTACCCTAAAAAACGATCCATTAGAATGTAAAATATTTTTTAATTATTATTTTTTTTTACATCACATCCTTCTATCTTATAAATTGTTTCTACATGACAAATTTAAACATTTTTTACTAAGATAATAAATAGGCCATTTAAAAATATTCATTGCACAATTCATAATCAAACTTGTAAAACTATACATATCCTGCCTTTGGTCATAGTCCAATGCACGTCACTGCCTTTACCCTCACCCCTACTCTTACTCTTACCCCTACTCCTACCCAGTAATTTTCCTTTTATTTTGAACGTCAAGTATGCAAAATTTCACCAAGAAGTACTCTAGTACTCTTTCAGGGGTGGGAAAAGGAAATTGGGTTGATTTTTCCAAATCTTATGTAGACAGTGACCTACCTCTTGTTTCGAAGGTCAATTGTGCAGTTTTCATCATACTCGGAATAAAACTAGATTTATACACAAACAAAATCCGCCCGCTCGGGACATTCTTCTTTATATGAATAACCTTATACCACATAATTGGTTAAATCAAACGACATAGAAGTCGCATCTAATTGGATGACATGAAATCTAATAATTCTAGTCCACCCCACACAGGACCCGCTAGTGAGGAGGACTAAACACTAAAGATCATATAGTTTACAAAATGCAATAATGAATATACCACTTTGTATTTTAAATTGTTATTCTGTAAAAAAAATTATACTTATACCATATTTATTCGCTAATAAAAAATAATGTAGATAATATGATAGTTAGCCCTTGAGGTGATTTTTCACAAAAGCTGAAAATACCCATAAAATTATTATGTATGCGTCGCCGATCAGTCGCTATGCCATTGCACACACCCCTAAAACAATCCATAAAATTAGAGTAAAGTGATATTTTCCCACACCGCCAGGGTTGGCAGGCCATGTGACTCTCATCCCCCGAACAGGGGTGCCCCCGGAGCGCCTCCCACGCCGCGCCCTCGCCCCGCAGCCTCCCGCAGCGCCAGGACCCCTAGGCCACAGCCCAAGTCGGAGACAACACACGTGTGGGCCATCTGTCTCCGGCGCGTTGGCTCATCTTGGGGATGCTCACAGGTCACTGAACTGATTTCGACAGATCACGGAACAAAGCGACAATTTGTAACTTTGAAGATCGGTAAATCAGTTTCAGAGTCACATTTTTTTGCCAAGGAAGACGCAGAACCAAAAGCATCATTTTTCATATCTTAGGTTAGGTTTTATTGTATTTGACAACCGCAGAAGCGTCCCAATAGTGGACTATGGCATTCCCACTTTTAGGTATAAAATGCGTTAAGGAAGTGGAAAGTGGATGATGATAGGAAATATGAATGTTCAGAAGTATTTAATTATACCGTTACCTTTTCTGTGTCTTTTTTGTTTCACATTTCATTTGAGATTGGTTAATATTATCTTCAATGATTAAAAAATAATTACATTGAGGTTTATAGGCTTCAATAAGTTATTCCAATGAAAATCGGATAGGTATATCCGAGACACTATATTGTAAATGAATTCTGGTAGAATCTTGCAGTCAATGTCGAAAGATAGCAGACAAAAATATATGGGATGATATTAACAGTTATTAAATTGAAATATGATATTGATAAAAGTAACGGAGCGCTTGTCCCGGATAGACCAATAGGTCCTGATTTCGACTCGCATGTTACAAATGCGACCTTTACCTTTTTATTTTTTGTGTATTTTCTGTTTCGTATATCATTTGAGATTTGTTAAAATTATTAGAAACAACAATTATATGGAGTTTAACCCTCTCCTCCCGCCCCTATGAGAAAATGACATAAAAAGTTAATTAGTCAGCTTAAATTACGTTGTTTTTATCTGCGTTTGCATATTATTTAAATAGATCAAAGATGCCAACTTTCTGAAGTCTCTTAAATGGAGTACCTATTTGAATGTATTATGTATGGATGCAACACCAACGCAAGATGAATAAAACTTCATCAATTAATAAAGCGTGTTATTATTGTACAGGGCTATTCAAAACGATGGACTCAATTTCGTACGTTCTCCTCTGATGCACGCGGTCGCCCCGGGCTTTTTGCTTTTCAGAGACATCCAGTTTGTTCAAATTGGTGGTACTAACGACATATGCTCTTTCTAGTTGAAGATTCATTGTTAAAATATAGACGAAAGGCACGCTGCACACTACAGTTGCCGACTCAATTTTACAGAACTCACAAACAGTGAAAACCTTGTATTGCATAGTAGCCATTTTATTCACAGCTCGCGCGAAATGGTTGCTTTACGGCGTGAGCGCGCGACTATGAGCGATCTAGCGGTGGGATTCGAAAATTTCGGACCTCCGCTTTCATTCCAATATAACATACGAGTATAATTCGGGAAAAATAGCGGTACGAAATTGAGTCCATCATTTTGAATAACCCTGTACTATGTAGTACCTAGTTAGTTTGATGTTGTGAAAGTTATGAACAAGGACATATTGTTTTTGCACCAGTCAAATTAACTAAATAGATCTGTTGTACGCTGACTTCCTTGAAACGCTCACGAGCCCAGTGGCATTACCGCAATGATAAGGTTAGCTTGTGGTTTTACGATCAAATACATAGTTTGTGCAAATTAGTGATGGGCACATTTGAAGCTCTCCCAACAATAATCCCCCCCTCCGGTCATGACCATTTACTCATTACCCCCCCCCCCCTCTATATTAATTTTTAACATCCCTGTATTTATAATGTTTTATACTATTTTAACAAGGAGCAACCACTTTGTGGTCTGACAATATCTATATATAAATCAATCTACGTTTGTTTGTCCTCGATGTTCTCGAAAATCTCTGGTTAGCCACAGATTGCAAATTCAAAAAAAGAAGGTTTTTTTGGGTAGAATATTTTCAAAATGGAAAACACGAGTAGGTACCTACTTTATGTTTTAGATATATTAAAAAAAAATAAACGTTTGAATGAAATAAAATATTCAAATTAATGTGTCTTTATTTGGAGATAGTTACTTTCGCTGTCAAATCAATTATTGTACCCGAGCAAGGCCGGGTGTACACGTAAGCTAGTATTAAATAAAACAATCACTTAATAATATTTTTTAATGCTTATCTCAAATATTTTTTTTCTCTATCATTTGTCGTGTTCTGTCTCACTTTATTGTTATTTATGCCTTTATACAACCGATAGCTCTTTATTAGTCTTGAATTATTTGTTATTAAGCTAAGTGATTCTTTTATATATTTATTTATTTTTTATTCAAATTACAATACTACATTTCTGTTTTAAGCAATGTACTATATACGAGTATGTAACTTTCCCCGCGTTCTTTAAGGCGAAGCTCTCAATAAAATCAGTATTTCTATTAATCTATACTGCAAAGCGATTTATATTATGAAGAAAAAAAAAATTGCTTTATATAAATTGAACCCTTTCTTAGAAATTCCATTGGGAAGAATTAAAATAAAATTATTATTATAACGTTTTTAAAAATATAATCGTAATTTTTTTCATTAGAAAATTATGAACGCATTTAAGAAACAAGTTTTAAAAAATACTGCTTTGTAGATAAGATTGTTTGTGAAATATTCCCATGATCAATTTTTAATCTTTTTTTACAAAATTATTCACAAAATGAATAAACACCGATTTTGAGCTCACAGCAAAAATTTCTAAACTTCGCTTGCCAAGCGAATTTTATGCCTTTTACCTATATTTGAGGTGACATAAGACACGTAGCTTGTAGCAATATTTTTCGCTTGTACGTTCCCCTTAAGGTTTGGGGTTAGCTGTAATGATTAGGGCAACTCCTATAAGGTAAGCAATTTTCTTTTTACAATAAATTGTTTTGCATTAGAATTTGAACAAGTTTCAATGGAGAAAGACCAGTAGTTGTTGGTTGTTGATCAAATTACTAGATGCACCATCCGGCCATCGGGAGTCGCCCATTAGCCGCGGAATGATCTCCCAATTACAGATGCGTCGCGAGGCGTCAGCTCCAGCGCTGGTTTCACAGCTCGAGGCCAAGTGGTCGGTGTTCAGTGTTTACTGCTGCCTGGTAATGGCACTGGTAATGCCTATTGGCTGGCTGTCTGCTGGCTGGCCGGCTGGCCCGTCGCTACCAAGTAATTATGCACCGTGATGTGTTTATGACGATTCAGACGACACACACGCGCGCTGAATTAAACTAATTCGCATTCATTTAGCATAGCGCTTCACTGGCCGCTCTCGGCTGACCGCTGGCGAATCCAAATGCCAACCGGGCTGGCAAAGGCGTACCGCTGATAGATCGCTTGTAACTTGTAATTTCTCCGTCTTTCTCATAAGCGACGATTGTATTAGAAAGAGTTGTTACAACGGAGCTATTTTAACCATTATCTACTCCACAAAGCAAGAAGAAACCAAAATAAGGGGGGGGGGGCGAGCTAGGCGTACCACCAATTTAAGTGAAACAGCAAATAAGTAAAAAGGTTCTGCTTGTTTACAAAAACCTTGTATTTAGTTTGATACTTTTTAAAAATGTTTTGTAATTAACTTACCGCAGTCAAAATCACTCGAAAAAATAATACGTGGACGGCAGTGAACTAGGCTGGTGGCAAAATGGGTATCACGTGACCTTTGCCTCCAGTCGTCGAAATCGTACTTAGGGCAAGTCTATTGATTCTGACGTCAGTGTTCTACTATCTTTCTGATATAATCGTCATTTATAATGGGAAAGGTGCAGAGGTAACGACGTGTTCTAAACACTGAAAAGCTAAACCCGATATAATTAATTTATGGGCGTGTCCGTGTGCCCAAAATGTGCTTAATTTTTCCTTATGTTGAAATGGATCAAACGTTTTCAAATATCGAAATGCTTTCTCGAGCAGATACACAATTTCATTTGCAAATCTGTGGCCAAGAAGTCGTTTGGCTTTAACCTTTACGTACCTAAAAGTAAAAAAATTTTTACATATGATATGAGGGGGTCACTAGGGTCCCCCATAATGTTTCAAAGCGACCGTGTTACTTAATATTCCCTTTGCTCTTTCCAGTAATGCTATAGATTAGTTACTGTCCTCTTAACCGGACGTCACTCATCCTTGGCCAGCAGTAATTGATAATGCAAAACGGTAAATGTACGAAAGCGAGCGTCATTAATATATATAATTATTTTAGCCCTATCCAGTAATACATCTTTTACGAGTGAATTTGTGCTTTTTTTTTAATTAATGAAGTTTTTTTTAAATGCAATCCTATCACCGAATAGTTTTTTCTAAGATTACCTAAATTGTACCTAGACTTCACGCTGAATTAAATACTTTTTCAGACATAGTAAATATGTTCAACTGCACGGAATGTAAATACAGAAAGACTATTATTAATAAGATATGAGTATAGTGTATATGTATTAGTGAATGTGTAGTGTATTTTGTATTCGCTTTTGTTGTAAATTACTTACACGATTCTATTGCTAAATTTGTTTGTAAAACATTAATATTTAGTTCATGTAATATAAGAATAATATAAGAATAGGAAGTAATATTTGTACAGCGCCCCTGAGGTGGTTTTTCATAAAAACGGCGCTATAAAAATCATCCGATTATTATTAGTTGTTGTATTTCGTGAAGGCTATGTATTCTTTTTATGTGCCCTACTGTGATGTGTTTTGCACTTGTATCACTACTGTAATTTGAATTTTAAGCAAATTATGTAAAAGCCCAAATAGGGCGTTTATCATATAATAAATAAGTAAATTATAGAGTATGTATTGTAAAAAAACAACTTACATTTCGGATCATATTCTCCTATGGGGTAAATGTTTTACCCCCATCGGAACGTGAGTGTTAAGTAAATTGGCAGTATCAGTTTCATTTCAAATGTCTATCTCCCTTTACCGTTCATAATAGATTGATGCAATGAGCCCATGAGTGATTATCTTCCATTTCATCAACGTAATATTATCACCATCGTCCATTTTTAAGTAACAATCGAGAAATTCGTCTTTTAACCGGCGCTAGGCGTGTAATAGTGATTATGTATTACAGTCATGTGGATATGCCTCGCCTCAGCTCTGCGGTGTCCCAACTCCCGAATGATGAATGCGCTTGGCTTATCAACTCGGGTCGCCTGATAACCACGTCGCGTGACTTCATTCCGAATCTTATGTGCCGGCGCTGGTCAAGAAACAACGCCGCACTTAACAATTATTCAAACGTGCAATTACGCCCCTTACAACCATGACGAATAGAGTCTAAATTCGAGTGAAATCAGTTTGCCACATAGGTTGTTTTGACGGTAATTTGAGTGGGTAACAAATGGCTTACTGTGTTGCATTTTTGTTGAGTGTGAACGGTCAAATTTTATCAGAACTTGAAACAATTATTATTTGCGGGGAAATTAGTAGAAATGAGGACATTGTTTGTTGCAGGTAGTTGGGGAACGCAAGTTATAGTACTACCTTTTTTATGATGACATCATTTCATTATCATTTCATGTGCGATTGGGTGACGTAGTGTGTTGTTGTTTGTTAGTGTGGGTGTCATTGTTGGTGTGTGTCTGTGTGTGTGATTATTATGTTGCCATAATGTATTATATTAATCAATTCTTAAGTAGGTACCATCATAGATGCGTTCATTCCGATGAACTGGTGATCTATTCAGTGAGATATTTTTCATCTCATATTACATAAATATTCTGCTTATGTTTCCTAGAATGTGTCGGTCTCCGTTGTTGTATACACCCTTTTGATTTCGTCGCTTGATCTTAAAAGTTTTTTTTTTCATTTTATTTTACTTATTATAATTCGCTCTCCCAACGGCTATCTTCAACCTGAAGTCTGCAGATCGGAACTCCATCCCTACCAGTCTCGTAGTGCATCCAGATCAATTTTTCCTTAGTCACCTTAACCTTCGTGATATTTTGATCAAATGATTGATCAATTCCAACAACTTGTTATTATTTAAGAATTCTTTTATTCTATCATAAGAGATTTTCACATTGTTCAATCCCGCATTTGAAAATTTTACGTATTCCTTATTAACTGAAAACTTAATTAATATGCCTACATTTATTATTTAAATTAGTATCAGTAAATGATTAGGTTAGGTTAGTATGCAACGGTGTTTCAGAATTAAACTGCTACGGTAATTTACTTTTTACTGTTTGATTGGTAAATAATATGTTTGTTTTTTACTGCAGCGTGACATACGCCGCCTTCAGCTCGCCACACCTCCCACCTGTCAAATACTCCTATCTACAATATTCACCTGAAACAATATTACACAAAAACACCTATGACGCAATTAATTATCATTATTTTTAATGCACAACTTTTTATGGCGATTATTCAAATCTCCATTGTTCAATAAACTCGTCGCCAACTTAGCCCGCTCACTCCATGGGTCGGCGTGAAATCAATATCGCCCGCGTACAGCCAAAATGCGGGCGATGGAAGTACGTAACACCTCTCCCGCACCGCACCGACCCGTGTACGGGCGCCAATTACTGAACATTACAAACACTCGCCTGTATCTAGATTACATGAAGTTAGTACAAGAAGGCTATACTATCATATCTTTTCAATCAATATTAATTTGACCTAAGTTTACCATTTGTTTTAAATGTACGCATTTCTTTTACTTTTATATCCTTATGCCTCATTTAATAGTTACCCTTTAAAATTATTTGTGTTATCTTCCTATGCTTGTAGTTAACATGACATGTAATTATTGTTTATTGTACGTTGGCAAACATCCTGTGTAATAATCAACAATAAGGTATTTATTTTTTTTGTTTTTATATTTTCATATGAAGCGGTAACTTGGTGATGTGACATTATAATTTAAAAAATAAAACAATAACTTTGTTTAGATCACTTTTAGTTTATACTTTTGCTTTACTTTTTAAAAGTATAAAATAAAAGTGATGTAAACAAAGTTATTGTTTTATTTTTTAAGTTATTTATAAATTTATTCACGCCCCATTTCGGCTTTTACACTTTATTACTTTACATGCAATCACACCTATAATATATTTAATTTGAAAAAATAACGATAAATTGTACACACATAATAGTAATAAAGAAAACAATATATAAATAGTCGAGCAATTTTAATAATATCATTATTATAAGTTGATAGACTTTTAATACCCGTGGCGTATCCCCCCAAATTCTATCTTATACCCTCCATTACCTTAGTGAGCGGGCTTAAATATAAGATTGCCATCAGCAGAACATAAAACACAGTTTACAATTCTTTGAAATAAAAAAAAAAATAAAAGCCCTACAGTAGCAATAGGCAGCCTGCTCATTGGGTAGAGAAGATTATCTCTATATTTATGTACCTCTAACTACAGTTGACACAGGAAGAGGGAGAAATTTTCCCTTGCACTGTACACAATTTTTTTACAATACAATACGTGGCGTCGATATAGTACCTATTACCCAAAATTGTGCGGCCGATTCATCATGGAATTTGATTCTGCGTTGGTTCCTATGTTGTTAAAATGGTAAGTTATGTTTGTCAATACTTGTAAATCAGTAGGTTTAAGATATATTGGGTTTTATTTTAATTTCTTTGAATTATTTTGGTCATTTGAATATTTTTCAAAATGCCCCCCTTTTCTTTAAATTATTCACGTATTAAAATTATACATTGTTACACTCTGGTAAAATTTAACAGGTAAAAACTAAGTGTATTATTCTATACTATACACATTTGATAGATTCTTAACGCCATGGCTTTTTTAGTATTGGGCCACCCACTCGTGTGGAAGCCACTTTAAACTCGTACCTATTTCAGGCCATTTTTTTAAAACGATTTCAAGCAACCTTTTCAATATATTCTCTTTTATAACAATGTTAGATTATATTCTTCGTCAAATTTGGTACGCCATTTTTGTATCCGTAATAACAATGTCAATATAATATAAGGATAATCGGAGAAGCGTCGTCTGCTATGAGCTCAGAGGTGTGAAGATTAACTACTTGTTAAGTCATCATGGCGGTCGACCGGGGCCGACCACATTCATCATCCACTTCCACACAGCCGCTACAGACTATAATGTGCCAGAAAAATGATCGAGAGTGACGTCAGCATAAGCGATAATGCAGTCACTTTACCAGCATACCATTGCGTTGCATCGCGAATTCTTTATGTGCACTGTTGTGGGTGTTGTATCAATTTTTTGCAACTTATTTTAAACAAGCTGCCGCCAGTTGTGCATCTAAACACCATAAATCCTCACGGGGAAAGATAAAACGTTGATAAAAAAGCAAATATTGGAACTTCGCAGCAATATGATATGAAAAGTTTATTATAAAGGAAATGTAAACTTCAGAAATCATTGTTAAAAGCTATAATGTACAATAACAACCACGTAAACTAGCTTTATTAAAAAAAACTGTAACAACCACGTAAACTAGCTTTATTAAAAAAAACTGTAACAACCACGTAAACTAGCTTTATTAAAAAAAACTGTAACAACCACGTAAACTAGCTTTATTAAAAAAAACTGTAACGTACAATAACAACCACGTAAACTAGCTTTATTAAAAAAAACTGTAACGTACAATAACAACCACGGAAGCACGCTTATTTCTTAACAATGCTTCATAAAAGATCTATCGTACAATAACAACCACGTAAAGCAGCTTTGTTAAAAAAACTGTAACGTACAATAACAACCACGGAAGCACGCTTATTTCTTAACAATGCTTCATAAAAGATCTATCGTACAATAACAACCACGTAAATCAGCTTTGTTAAAAAAACTGTAACGTACAATAACAACCACGGAAGCACGCTTATTTCTTAACAATGCTTCATAAAAGATCTATCGTACAATAACAACCACGTAAAGCAGCTTTGTTAAAAAACTGTAACGTACAATAACAACCACGGAAGCACGCTTATTTCTTAACAATGCTTCATAAAAGATCTATCGTACAATAACAACCACGTAAAGCAACCCCTTACTCAACAGCGCTTTATAAAAAAAATATAAATTGTATAATACCTTTATAAAATTGTATAATATGAGTGTAAGTATCAAATTACGAGTATATCTCTAAGAAGACCTTTATCTTGTGTTAATCAAATTGATTAATTGATTGATTTTTGTCTATTGTTTTTGTATTATTCTCCATCAAATTTTGAATGAAATGCTCTTATCAAATTGATATTATTATGTGGTGTAAAATATGTAATTGGATTTAGTGGAGTGATGCAACAACGTGGTGACATGCTAGAGTACTGTAGTGTGAAGGACTGTGGCATCAGTTATCTTATCGCTTCTTATCACTCGTAATAATAATAATATTAATTAAATAGATAAATATTACGTCAAAATATGAACCTACCGCTCGGACAAGTTTTCCAATTTGTTCATCTGAAATATTAATTAAAAAAATTATATATTATATTGTAATTTTTTTTATTCCTCCTCTGGTTCCCTGTACCCTACTCCTTATAGGAGGATGGATATCATCAGGCCAACCGTTGAAATTATTTAAATTTCTTTCTCACATAAAAAAATGAGGTACCTTCATTTGATTTTTTACAATATGTACACATTTTTTTGTGTTTCCCTACTGTTCCCAAACGTCTGGAGCCAGTGAGACTATTGCATCATAAATTAGGGTATATTGTGAGGCTGAAGGTAGTGGGGAGGGGAAGGAGAAGGGAAGAGGAAGGTAGAGAAATACCTGGCTATTCAGATCTGGTCACCAAACACGGCTAATGCCTTTTCAAGCAACTTTTCGGTCTTTCACCAGGGCGATACAGAAAGTATCCACTACTTTGAAACGTTCTGCAAATATACCATATATTATTTTAAATGAATAAATTGTAAAATAACACAAATTTAACTTGCGCACGTCGGGATTTGAACCCCTGACCTCCGGATTCGTTGCTGAGAATCGTAACCACTCTACCACGGAGGCCGTCAAAAGGTTGGGTTAGTTTAATAAAAAAAAACTCGTGGACGTTTGCATTTCGGATTTTAAGAAGGTTCACTACTTTTTTTTCTTATTTTTTAAATTCATGTTTTGGTTTTCAACTCAATATAAGCTACATATGTACCCTGTACAGTATGAACACTGTATAATGTATACTATAAGTGTATAGTGTTCACTGTGCGGCAGTTAGTTGGTCGCCGGCTCGCTAGGGGGATCGATGGCGCAGAATGCGGGAACCGGGTCACGTGCCTACTCTCCTACCCTTGCTCTACCGTCCCCCAACACACCCCACAACCCACAACATCCCCCCGCAACCCCCCAGTCACCCCACTGCCCGACTTTTTCTATGTACGCCATCCGCCATCCGTAGGGCTGGCCTAGCACAACATTATTATTTATCTTATATTAAATATCATAATATGATGGGATATAAAGAAAACAGAGCAGTGACAAAACAGAACTTTGAAGAAAAATAACAAATCTAACCTAATCTATTCTTTTATCATGTTTAATTTTGTTACGGTTCTGTTGTTATCCGGTTACCTAAATAGGAAGGGAAACAGCAAATGCTGAGATTGTGTACCCTAATGCTATCGTCTTTTCTTTCAATAAAATGAAGCAGAAAATCTGTTAAAAACTCTAAAATTCAATAATTGTGTGATGACAATGTCGTTCCCATCCCATCTTCAATGGATCACAATCCTTTGAAGTTTCCATTGAAAACAACTCAAAACTGAAAGTAAAGTTTATTCATAAAAAAATTGTTATTTTTTAAACGCGTAAATAAATATATATATATCGACAACAAAATAAGTATTTTTTTTAAATCTTACAATAGAACAATTCATAAGCACGGAATCCAACACATGTATGACATATGCGTTAGCAGATGAAAATAATTGAGCTGAAATTAATCTATGGTTAACGTCTAGGATATTATATAATACAGGCAAAATCGCCTACAAAAGCAAGTCTCACATGGAAACTACAGTGTCCGTTCCAAAAACCAATTTTATTCCATTTATGAATTATTTATTGCATACCCGGGCCTACGCAACGAGTCGGCCCTGCCTCCCCCTCCCACGACCTTGCCCTCCCTATCTCCCCCTAGCCACCGGTACAACACTACCTCCGCCCCCCCACCCATCGCGCCTGCTAGCCGAGTTCCTGCCTTTACACGAACGGTATGCGTTAACGGCTGACATTGAAAATCCATGTAAATAATAGAAAGAAAAAAGGCTGTATCGATTGTGCAGCTTGAGCCGTCTTGAGAAATAACGGGGCAAGTTGTTTTACATTAACTATTTAGTCTTACCCAGGAATATG
>JAHDVE020009079.1:0-49264 GCA_022606495.2 Halesus radiatus
TCCCAACCTTCCTCCTCTCCTTCTCCTTCACACAAGACCGCCTGTCGGTTAATTTAACTTAACAGTATATTTAACATAATATATTGTACATTATATAACACGTGTATACCCGTGGCTATTACAAGTTGGTGGCAACTTTGAACTCCGTATTGCGACACTACATGAACACTAACGCATACAACCGAAGTGTGTGAGAGAGTCCGATGAGCCATCATAATAATATGTGAATAGTCGTGTAGTAGAGTAAATTACTACGTAAAAAAAATATATGCTATATTTTCAACAACAACAAAAAATAATTCCGAAACATAGATATCGAATGTCGCGGGTTCAAATCTCGGCGTACGCAAGTAAATTTTATTTAATTAGTTTTCGCTATTTCACAATTAATTAATTTAAAAATAATATGTAGTGTATTTGCGCACATTCCGGAGTGGAAGATACTCTCTGTATCGCCCTGGTAAAAGACCACCATTCAGAATTGAAACGTTGCTTGCAATAGCTTTTTTCCGTGTTTGGTGACGAGATCTGAATAGCCAGCTATTTCCCCACCTTCCTCTTTCCCTTCTCCTTCCCTTCTCTAATACCTTCAGCATCACAACATTCCCCAATTGGGGATGCCATAGTCTTACTGACTCCAGACGATTGGGAGCAGTTGGGACTATTGTGCGGTATACATATAAACAAAAAAAATTATATATTAAATTTTGGTTTACAAAAAATATTTTTCATTTATTTAAGTTAATTTTAAATATGTATCATAATATATAATATAATATTAAAAATGGTACAAAGGATGTCTTGTTTACTATGAAAAATAATTTCTAACACGTTTACTACTATAAAAAGTGCCTCATAACTATTGCAAACATTTCTTAACCAATTCACACATATAATCATATAACTATAAAAATTCTTTTCTCCGTGGTTCTGACAAAAATATGTGTTGTCATAAAATGTTGACATTTCCCTAAATAGCTAAACGAATACGTTTCCAAACATAAACTAAATTAAACTGTAAAATCAACCGCCGTGTTATGCACACAATGATATTTTGGTCAATGGGTACTCACTTTCTGGCTTTGATGCTACGTTAGGGTAATATTATGCATTGGTACATACGAGCACATCAGCCAAATTCAAATTTAAAGCGGAATTCGAAAAGCCAAAAATCAAATACAAAGTTATACAATATATTATATTTTGTGAGCCGTGAAAACTGTGAACGTTCCGTAGAATTTTCTACTTGAATGATCTTTATCCTTCTATTTGGTTTTCATTTAAAGGGGCTCTCCGTGTCAACTCCAAAACGAAACCTTTATAGGTTTGAGATAAAATCTGAAACTCAATAGTTTCACCGATGTTAAACCCGAATGTATTATCATATTGTGTACCTACCTCTCGTATTTATACAGGGTGTAAGTAGTGAATAGCCTCATAACTGCAGATGGGGAATCCCAAGATCATTTCAGAAATCAAATATAATGTTTATATTTTCAATGGGTGAAGAAGATTAGATTGAGAATTATTGCTGATTTTTAATAAAAAATACTTTTGTGGCAATAGTTCCACATCCAAAATGATAGTATTAATCTTTATAAAAAAAATCGTTTTTTGTACAATTGAATCTTTATTAAACGGGCAAAGTTTAAGCCAATTGGTCTCCCAGGCTTCCATAAAAAAATTCACAGGTCTTGAAAAGACCGATTTTATGGCAGGGAGGAATCACAAAGGCCGGGAAATCGTTCCACAGCCGTGCTGTTGAACCCAAGAGGGCGTTGTAGAAACGACCCGTGTGACAAATATCAACCGTGTGTAAATGTTGAGCGAGCGTTTGGCATGTTTACCGACTATGCACCGGTGCTGAAGGACCAATGACGTTAGCTCCTCAGACCGTCATCTATTGAAATACCGGTAGAACAAGTACACTATTTCCACCTATATCCTGTGCTCTAAAGGTTGTAATCCGTTTGTTAAGATAGGGAAATCTATGAAATGGATCTCCCGTTTCTACACAGATTCAGGTGTTTCAGGCATTTTAGGGTTCCATACCAGAGGTGGCTGCCAACTTCAACAGTAGGGCGCAGTTTGGATTTATACAGGGACTTGACTCTGGATTTTTTGGTGCTCCCCTGCCATGCCTGAACTAGTTACTTAAAGTTATATCAAACACATCAATGGAAGACATATTGAGAAGATTGCTTCCATTAAAGAAGACTAGATTTTCATTTCAATCCCTTTCTGATGTAATTAGACATGATTGGATAATTGAAACATTAAATTCGACAAGGTTATTCTTACCACAAGAAGAACCCCTCTCGAGGTAACCATCCATTCTTTGCTTCAGAGATCTCTAAGTCGTTAGAGTTTGTATACCCTTTGGAGGCTTGTTAAAAAGCTATCCTGGACCGTTCCGTCATATGCGTAACAATAAATTGATGCACACGACAAAAGGTTATTGATGTGCAACAAAAATAATATCGGAGACAGAACCGATCCCTGTGTGACGCCGGCGTTTATTGAATGGGAGGAAGAGGTGATTCCGTCAAAATTTAATTTACAGAAAAAATCTAAGATGTGTGGTTATTATGTTTCTTATGAATTCGTCTTTTATTTTAAATGAATTTCCTGATTTTTTTTTGTTCTCAAATATCTCAATCGGTAATATTTTAGAACTTTTTTATTTATTTATTCTTAAATTTAAAAACAAAACAAATACATTAGCCACTCATCTTACTAGGACAGTCCTGTGTCGAGATGAGTGGCTTTCCAATTTTAGTGAAACGATAAATAATAATAAGTAAATAAAAAAATTATGTAAATAGTAATAAGTAAATAATAATTGGTAGGTAAAAAAAATAAAATAATAGTAAGTAAATAGTAATAAGTAAGTAGTAATAAGTAAATAATAATGATAATATCGATTAATATACATAAGATTTTAACACTGATTACAACATCATAAGGGATAACATGGATAAAGCGAAATCACCACTCTCAGCTAACATAGACTTTTTGAACATTTAAAAAAAAAATGCGTATCTATAGTTTTAATGTTGTCACTAAGCCTATTATATAACAAGGGAGCTTTACAAGAAAAACTCCTTTGTCGAAATGATGTTAAGTTATTTGCCGGCTGATAGATTAGAGAAGAACCCATTATAGTATTGCGCACTTGTTGTGACCTTACGCAGTATCAATGTTGTTAAAAATTTTACAGAGAACCTTTATTATGCACTTTATGTATGTAATTGCCTTACTGTCATAATTTTACTACCACTGTATAATAAGTGAAATGAATGTAAAAAACATTTCTTATACATTATTTTTTAAATTAATTTTTGAACAACATTTAAGGGCTCTAGGGTAGTCTTGTAACATGAACCCCAATATGAATAGTAGAACTATTTTTAATTAAAAAAATATATATAGGAAAAAGAGGATAATATACAGTTTTTAGTGTAACTTTATCCAACAAATTTCTTGGAGTCTTGAAGATAGAGGCTAGTTTTCTTATTTTGTTTGTTAATACAGTAATATGATCGTTCCATTTTAAATGTTTATCAATAATTAAGCCAAGATATTTGCACTCGTGTACACAACAATGCACTTTTAAAGACTCACACTTAGCACAAGTTTCATCCCAAGTATCATCAGCAAACACCATAACAGTATCATCTGCAAATACAACTGAAGAACCCTGTTTTAACGATTCTCATTAATTTTAAGGCGATTCGGAATGTTGGAATATTATTGTAATAAGTAACAAAATAGATTTATAATATCAGGTACACACAAGAGCGCGAGTAAACAATGAGAGGGATTGGGAGAATTTGACGAAGAATGAATATTTCATCATTTTATCAATATTTAAAATATGTGGGATATTTGTCTTTAATCCGCCGTCGGTCACATTTTAAAGCGGTCGGTCGCATGCAGCAAGTAAAAATAAGAGCATTATATATTTTTTTCTATAACTCTTTTTTTTCACTCGATTGCTAAAGTTAAAAAGGGTAGAGAGCGTTTGAAATTAGTACGCATTATAAGTAAGAAAATAATTAATTTTTTTAAAATCGGGCCTTCAAAGTCCCCACGCGACCGATAATGGGATAATAAAGGTAGTACACATTTCCGCTTTTTAGATTTTGGGGATAGTGCGAATAATTATTTGACCTGTGTGATAGACAAGAGGGTTTAAAAACCTATTATGTCATTCAGCAGTTTGGTCGGTCGTTTTCACCGTCTGTTAGTCAAAGTTTGAGTTAATATTCCAAACCGTTAAAGTTGAGGTTTTAAAAGACCGATTGGTGACAAATACGTCGGATTACCACCCAGGCGTAGTGGATTAAATTGTCTACTAACTAGGTTCTCAATCACGACACAAGTAACATTTGTGCTTCATGTGATGGTAGTAGGAGTTTTTAAAAAATATTTTCCAGGTAAGTTCGATTCATATCTACCGGAACCGCGCAGTGCAGACACGTGAAGCGGCAGGCATAGGAAAATTGGTTGCTTACATTATCTATACATTCACACATGGTCTTATATGAATACTCTCTTCTGTGCCGTACCTGCTACTGTCTACGTGTCTGCACTGCACGGTTCTGGTAGATCTGAATAGACGTATATTCGTAAGGCTTGCGTATTTCTATTTATTTTTACAGGAAATAAAATTATTATTAAAAAAAGAAAATCCCCTGCCACTATCAGCCCTGCATGCATACCGTAAATTTTAAGTTTCGTCTCAGTCCTGTAAGGAACGAGCTGCGCAGGGTCTGAAATCCTCGTTCTTTACTAGAAGGCCAGCGAGCAGGCTTCTCCACCTTAGTTTTGATAGTATAAAAATATTAATGAATCAATATATTATTCAATTTATTGGAATAACTTATTTAAGCTAATGAACCTCATCGTAAAATACTTTTTTGGTTAAAAAGTATTGTAACTTTTTTCCACTTGTTTTTTTCAGTTTATACCGGTTTTACTGTATCACGGGCATCTTCAGGCTAGTACAATTTAAACTAAATCTGTGGTATATATATATACTGTTATGTAACGAAAGGATGGCCCTGAGATGAGTTATAGCTACTCGTCTTGGCAAATGAGCTGGGCAATCAATCGCATCATTTCCTTCCATAATTAACCAATCAGGCGATTCTAGCGCCCAAATTAAACTAATCAGATCATAAATTAACAAAGCAGGAGCAAGCGACGCAAGCGCCACGGCAGCTTGGCGGCCGCTCCTTGCTGCCCTTGAAACGCACTTCCCGTCTGGATCTCAAGGAGTCAATTGCGTCTCTTAAAAGAGGCGGCTATTTTGTGTTACTAGTTTTTTTACGGCCAAGTACTATGCAAGCGGGTTGAAAACCGAAGCTAGACGTGCCATTTGCTACCAAAGCACTCAACATGGTAACTTACCAATTAAAAGCCAATTAAATTCAGTGCAGAGATGTCCAGCCCTGGCGTCATTGCCAACAACTATTGTTATATTTGCAATACCCGGTTAGAGATTTAAATCAGAAAAAGAGAAATTTTACGTTAGAATCATGTCTAGAATAGGACTTTTCTAATAACTACTCGATTGTTCCTAACCTACAATGGTTGTCCGACTTTACAATAAACTCTGAGATTTGAAAGCACTTTACTTGACTCATTTAACGTAAAATTAGAGACGCCCTCAAAATAATTATAATTGCGATCAATTCACGACCCTGAACGATGAGAACCTAATGCCACTGCCGATCTGAGCTAAACTAATGTCCGACCCAGACTTCACATCTAAGAGACCATCTCCAGGGTAAGTTCTGCCAATATAATTGTCTCCCATAACTCCTCCTTGTAACGCAACCTTCCTCTTCCTCCCCTCTCCCACCTCATTTTCGTAATACTGGCTTTCCAACTTAGGGACAATTCTTCCAACCTAACCTTTCTCTTCCTCCCCTCTCTCCTCATTTTCGTAATAATACATAATCTATGAGAGGAGTGAGCCCCGTTGAGCTTTATAATTTGAGATATTTGTTTATTTTTTTTTTTTAAATCGTAGATTCAGTAAACGAACACAATGTAATCTGTCTTCCAGAAGGTAACAGAACTAACCTAAAATTTGTTTCAAATATAATTGTAAAGTCGTTCCATCAGCAATAAAACAGAAAAATACTCAAAAAATAAAAAGCTATCGGTCGCATCTGGGAATCAAACCCAGGACTCTATCTTACCGGAACAACTTATAATCCCAGAGAAAAGTTTTTTTACAATTCTCTAGCAATGCAGCTTTTTTTGTTGGTAGCAGGTTCTGTGTTTGTTTGTTGTTCTGTGCCGTGGAAATTCGTAAATAAATGTACTAGGTAACTTTGAAGAAACCTTTTTGAACCGTTCAAATTATTATTACTTCATGTATATATTGTGGTTCGCGGATCAAATGTTAGGTGAACAGGCACAAAAACACAAAGAGAAACCCATATTTGAATCAGGTCGTGGTTTCGTCACAGACCTGGTTTCAAAAAGACATCCTACGAAATTCTCATTTATTGACATGACATTTCATGATCTCGTGTATTGATGGCAAAATAAATTGTAGCTGGAATATGAGGCAGAATCTCATCCTACGGCATCAAATTTTCAGCATAGTAACAGACACAAAGTCAAAACGTGAACATTATTTTGTAATAGCAAATATTTCATGGTGAAAATGATAAAACTTTTTTTATAAATTCGCCAGCTTTCTAGTCGTGTTTTAGGTGCTTCGGACGTGATTTGAAAGATTGTTTCCTGCAAAAGACAGATTTTGTATTTGGAAATATTTCACCGGCGAAATACAATTGAACATAATGTATTAAAATTCTCCACAACCACGAATTTTGTTGGTGATATTGAATTGTTGTTTAATCGCGTGGATGAACTCTGCCATTAGTTTTGGATTCCGAAAAACTAAATACATCTTTGTGCTGTTTGTGTACCTTTTCATTTGAAATTTAATTTCGGTTGAATATTAAAGGCAATGCTTTTATTTTAAATGCTAATCGATTATTCTAAAATGGTTGAAAATTGCAAAAGGTAAGTAAATTTTTTTTTAATAACTTATTGAAGCTTATGAACCTCATTGTATTATGTTTTTAATCATTGATGATAAGATTAACAACTCTTAGATTGAAACATGAAACCGAAATACACAGAAAAGAAAAACATAACGCTATCAGCTGGGAATCGAATCCAGGACCTCACGGTCTATTTAGGACCCTGCGCTCTAATCCACTGAGCTACGGCTGCCCCAATCTGTCCCTTCATTTTTATCGGTATTATACTTCGATTTCTTACAAACTGTTAGTATTATCTTCAAGTAATTCCCATATATTTTGGCTGCTACATTTTTATGACTACAAGATTGAAACCAGAATTTATTTGTAATCATTAGATAGTCAGTTGTTTTATTTTATTTTTTATTAACTGTAATTAATTGTAATCCAGAGTGGAAGATACTCTCAGTATCGCCCTGGTGAAAGACCACCATTCAGAATTGAAACGTTTGATTGAAATGGCTTTTAGCCGTGTTTGGTGATCAGATCTGAATAGCCAGGTATTTCCCCACCTTCCTCTTCCCCTTCTCCTTCCCCTCCACAATACCTTCAGCCTCACAACATTCCCCAAATGGGAATGCCATAGTCTCACTGGCTCCAGACTGTTGGGAGCAGTTGGGACTCTTGTACGGTATTCATATAAAAAAAATTGTGTTTAATTCATAGAACTCAATTTAACTAATTTTAAATTAAAATAAATAATATCTTTATTATTTATATTATTATTGTGACAGCTATTTCGGAATCCAAAGTAATTTTCTAATTGTGGTTAAGCCGCATTGAGACGACTTATTTATATCATTTTATTTACCAAGACCCAATTTTTTCATGGTGTTTGAAATGATTTATTTACGTATTCCGTAAAAAACGATTTTATCATAAAGCAATTGCCATAATTGATATTCTTTATTACGTAATATACTTACAGTTGAAATCTGTTTTACCCCTTTTAATGGTGCTGTTTTTTCTTAAATGTTTTTTTTAATAACGTTAATGGTATTTAAGACAATGAATGTGGTTGATAAATCACAGAATTCTTTTAAAGAATCATATTATTTAGGTTTCATGGAATACTATAAAACAGACATTTTTCTTATTTTATTTATTAACGCTATATTTGGATCATTATTTTGTTTATTTCTAGTTGTTTAGGTAAATCTATTAAAAGACCCTCACTTTTAACGTGTAAACATTGATGTTCGTTGTTTCCAAGCGGAGACATGATTATAATTTCAAGTTATTTCAATTTGTTCTATTTTTAGTTTAATTCTTGTGAAAGTGATAAGTGCTCTTAGTAATTGCAAGCTAAAATAATTGTATTCTCAGATAAAACAGTATGAAAACACTTCTCAGAGCAGTACTTAGGTACGGTCAAGAGTTCCAATCCCTCGAAAAGATCATCAGAGGGTATTAAATATTTTTAAGAGAACAGTCTTTGAAGCCTCGCAATAAGAAAAAAGGTACGGCCAAGAGCCTTACAAATTGTTTGGAGATCCGTCAAAAATATCAAAGTGGTAGATACTCTCTTTATAACCGTGGCGAAAGACCACCAGTCAATATCGAAACTGTTGTAAGTACGACTCAATAAAACGCACGTCCTCACAACAGGCACTTAATCTTATTTACTTAAGACGGTAATACACTTAATTTGAACGAGGAAAGAAGAGCCTGGAAACCAATGTCCTGTAACTAGTACTAAGTCTAGTCTACACCTTTAATATTCCATGTGACCTTCAAGAGCTCATACCTCTGTTTTAATAAAGGAGGTGAACTCATGATATGTGTCGATGACTCCAAGATATGTGTCGGTGACTCCACGTACCCTAACCCTTGTGAATACTAGAGACATCTATGCAAATATCACAGAAATATTACTTGAAAAAGCTTTAGCTTCCTCTTCTCCATCGACTTTACCATACCTACCTCCTATCCTCTACAACCGAAAAAAAGCGAATGTCATAGTCGTATTGGCACCAGACAGTTGGAATTCTTGTGCGCTATTCCCATAAATTTCACAGTAGTGCAGAATGTGACAATCTTTACTGTGTAAACGTTGAAAGTCGGATCCTACGAACGTAATTCATTCCCTTATATTATAAGCCTAAGCAGGTTAAATGAAATTGCGGCAAAAGTACGAGTAGTAATATTTGGCTTCTTGCCACTGCCGTTCCTTTGATCAATAACTACTCGGAGAGTACACGTGCATACACTATTGTTACGGCATTATTTCAGCCCATCCTGTCAGTTTTATAAAATTTTGATGGTGCATCAATGGATGAAAAAATTGTATAACTGGAATGTTAAAATGTTGCATTCTTTACCTAGTTCTCTGTGAATAAGACGTTGAAAATATTTTAATATATTGTTTGGATTGTGAATAAATGTAAAACAAATGCCCATTATGTATACGTACTTCATACTATAAACCGTGACAAGTATGAGTGCGGTAATAAGTAATTGTGGGAATAAAAAATTAACAGTTTATTAATCACACGTACATGAATCTAATAATATATTGTGCAGCAATATGACAAAATATGTTTTTTTTTTAAGTACGATTTAATTGAAAGTAAGTAAGTACCTTGTAAAAAGTAATCAAGTTTGCAAAGAAGGTTGAAATTTATTAGTACATTATTAAAAAAATAAACAGAATAAACGTTGTATGGAGATACCTACTAGATAGGGCCGATACGGGTACACGCTGTTTGAATGGGGAAAGTCTGTTTCCAGAAATGAGATCCAATCATAGGAACAAACAATATGGACACAATAAGCTGAAACCCACGATGTGTCGGCGCTTTCGCGACACCCGAGCTTTTCCAAACAGATGTGAGCTTTCTCGGGAATAAGGATGCCTAGATCTTTCCCGAACGTGGGGACACCAACACCGTGGCCACACCGACACTCGGATATTAAATAAACATAAAAGCATGGCGGCCTCTTGAGAGATACATTTATTGCAATAAAACGCTTTCTCATATCTGTGTCTGTACCATTCGTTTCCCATCCCCAAATCACTCGCCATAACCCGAAAATAAAATACAAAAACTTAGTAATAAAGACGCGAGTATTATCTTTATGAATTTTTACTTTTTTGTGCGGGTTTCGCCTTTTGATGAGGAAATTTTACTGAAGAGGATGCTACGAGTTGTGGGGACGGTCCGTGCTCCCATATGGCGCGATGGGTTCTCCGCAATTTCCTCCCAACACTAAACGAAAATAACGCCAAGTTTCTGAGGATGCAGACGAGAAAAAGAGAAAATGGTCCTGAAATCAAATAAGTTTGGATAATCCGTGATATTTGTTTAAATAAACTCACCCCATTACACGAGACGAGCAGTGCGACTCGTGGGGTGTTTGTTGGGTACACCCTCCATTCACAAAACTGTAGGTTTTTCTTCTGCAGATTTCATTTTCCCTACCCTTATTTATATAATGTAAACAGAGATATTTCTGTGCGTTTGTGCAAACGGGCGCCGCGATGGAATTTGTATGGCGTCAAGTGTGTATTGTGGACAAGCTACAGATGAAAAATAATAAACAAGATAATATTATTGCAAATCATTTCTATGTCTGGTTCAAACACGGTATTCCAATATCATGATTTTGATTCGGCTTTTTTATACAAAATACGTCCTTTACCATATTAAATTATTTTAGGGAAGCAATATTGTTCCCAATAAAACAACTCCCAAATTCTACCCAATTCGCGTGGACACAATCTGTCATTTGATAAAATGTCTCCTGTCTTCCTGTTTTGTTTTCTCAATTTTATGTCAAGGTTCGTTTTGTAATCAATGTTTAATATTTTTATGGTAAGATACGAAAAAGTTATTTCTAGGCTGAGAGAAAACAAGTCGGGGAAATCTATTTTTCTACAAAAAAACACATAAATTTGTTGTAGACCACTTTTATTTTATTAAAACTCTACCGGTTTCGGAAGCCCCCTTCCTTCATCAGAGAATATTAAAACTAACTTATGATATAGAATATGGACAAGACATATAAATTTTAGGTGTTAGAGTGGGGGTAAGCAAATGGGTAGGGGTAATTGTAGGATTTCCGGGAAGAACAGAGCGATTTATTGGAAAAATATTAAGAATGGGACTAAAAGATAAGTTAATTTGGTTATTTAAAATACTAGCATTATTATTCAGGAATTTTCTAATTTCGAGTGCTTCTAAGTTATCCAATTTTTTGCTTTTATTGTTACGGTGAAGAATTGTAACCCCTGTGTCCTTGTTAAAAGTGTGATCTTTGGAAATTAGTTGATTGGCAAATTCTGAGAAGTTATTATTATTTAAGCATCTTAAATGTTCTGTGACTCTAATATTTATATTTCTAGTTGTTTTACCAACTAGAACAACTAGGTAACTTGTAATAAAGACAATCAATCAACGCATTAAACAATGCCATTATTTACAAGAAAATATGAATCAGTAGACAGGTAGGAAACAACTCTTAGTATTAATGGTCACGGGCAAGAATGATCACATATTTGCCCGTGTGAGAAATGAGAAACAAATAACCATGTAAAACTATCATCTCTATAATTAAATTTTTCTAAAACTGTGTTCATCTGAAGCGACCTGCCAGGTAAGTATGTTTTTCTGTATCTGTCTGTACATAATTAGTTAAGAAATATTTGTACAGCGCCCTTGAGGTGATTTTTCACAAAAACGGCGCTATACAAGTCATCCAACTATTATTATTATTATACTTTATGGTGTGCATTTGCAAATATCCAAAATATTCTCTTCTTTTTGACGTTAAGCGCCAAAATAGTAATCAAATTTCGACTCGACTGTAGGCACTATACAGATGTTATCAATTGAAAATGGACAATCGATAAAGTATACATGAACATTTTTTAATAAAGGCATATTTTTAGTTGTTTTTATCACGCTAGATAATATCAGAGCATCTTTTTATACCAATTAAATCTGAATACAAAAAATAAACAAAAAGTAAATTAAATGATAGGCCAGTTCATATCCTTTGCAACCTGTTATCGTAGCATAAAAGGCAATTATGTAAATTATTGTTAATTCCCTTTTTAAGTTAAAATAACCGACAGGCGGTCTTGTGAAGGAGAAGGAGAGGAGGAAGGTTGGGAAAGAGCGGTTACGGGAGACAATTCATTAGTTTAGACTTACCCTGAGGGTGGTGTCTTGGCAGGGAGCTCGGCTCTGGACATTCGACTAGCTCAGTTTTGGCAGGCCAAGAATCTCCTCTGCAGGGTCGTATGCCGATAGGCAGTCTTATAATTGGGGTCGGGGACTCTAATACTACGCCAAATGAATTTACTAAATGCTTTCAGACTCAGAGTTTATTCAGGGGAAGGTACATACATGGTAAGTTATGCTACAATAATCAAAAGCTAGCCTAACCTCAAATGGAAGTTACGGGTGATTATTCTCTCTGATATTCTCTAAACGGGCATGATAACGGGGACTCAAATAAGTTACAACACATAAGAGGAAATACAAAATCAGCTTACAGTCATAGTCGTGGCGGCAAAAAGGGTCCAAGTGGAAGTCTCGGGTTTGGACATCAGTACACTGAAGTTTAGTTACAGTTACGGGCGAGTCGCCATGTTCCGGTGCTCTGTGGTTATAAACTAAAGCATCTCGCACAGTGGGCGTTAACCCAGCATGCATGATAATATGGCGTTACAATTTGCGGCTACCAGAATGGCCTTTTAGCGCGCTATTTTTAGAGACGCAGTTAACTGGAACGAAGGCGGTGGGCAAGTAAGAAGTGATCCGGAAGCCGGGTAGGAAATAAGTGCCGGAGCGTGGGCATGCAAGCTGCCATTGTGGCAAACGTGGCGCTTGCGTCGTTTTACTGTTGTTGTTCACGAGTAGCTAGAGTCCTCCTAGGATCTTTCTGTCGTTACGTAACACCCTTTAAAAACGTCTATAGAAGAGATCTTTAACGTTCTCAACTTTATGACTCTGGAACGCAAATAAGATATTAATTCATGTATTGAAAAAAATATTAAAATTTAATCTTATTATCTCGGGTAAGAATACAAGATCCTCAATTCAACAACAAATATATCAACCTACAACTAAAATTACTATTGCACAGAGAAATTTCCATTCCTTTTCCATCGACTTATATAACACTCTCTCTCTCGAACTCAAAACTGATACAGATTTTAAAAATATCTAAAAACCTGGATTATTGATAAAGGAAGAAGTAAAATTTAAGCTATCCTAAAACTAAACAGAGATTAATGTCACTTTCTGATCTAACTTAATTGAAGTTTACATTACAGCAACATCATTACCCTAGAACAGGGTACCCTTCCTAGTAAGGAGACATTATTCTTTTGTTTCCTTTTTGTAAACCGTTAACTAAAAAATAATATTCAATTGAAATAACTTATTGAAGTTTGTAATATTTTTTGAAATATTTTTTTTAACCATTGAAGATAATATTTACAAATCTCAAACGAAACGAAATTGATTTATGATGTCGATAAAAGTACGGAAAGCAATAAGGTGGCATAGGTTCGAATCACAGATGCGACCGTTACATTTTTCTTCGTGTATTTTTTTGTTTAATTTTTTTTAATGTTTTCTTCGATGATTGGAAAAATTATAAATAATTTTAAATTTTAAAGAACAAAAAATTAGAAACATTTTATAAAAACCCACCCTTCTAAATTGTTATTCGAAAATATACTAAATTCTCATAACGGACGCGCGATGTAATATTAACAAAATAAAATTGTGAGTCGTATATGATAACAACATTATAATTATGGTGTACATTTATAAGAGTAACATAGTTCATTTTACACGATACCTGCATAAACTAAAATGCACATGGTTATTTTAAAAAATTTAAAATATTATATTGTTACAGCTGGTAAACGTAACACGGGTAAATGTTGTTTAGATTTTTTTTAAAGGAAAGGTTCTCAGACGTTAACACTATGTAACCATCTCTTAGGTCGACTGCGAATCTGTTTTACAACACACAAAAATAATCAAATCAAAGCCTACTTTATAAATGAATACATTAATTGGCCAGGTCGTTTATTCCAGTCCAACCGAGCGTCAGATCTCATTAAACTTCCGTTATTGGTTCAGGGCCCGACTAGATTCGGCGGGACGTACAACAATAGAAAACATCTGTCGGCAACACATAACAGACAGTCCGACAGACGTTCCGGGCTGCGGCAAAAAGTCGGAAATCAGGGAAGAAGCAATTTGCCCCGCAATTAAACATAGCAGTCTTAGTGGGACACTGTTCCCATTCAGTTGTTCACTCTTCCCTTTCCACTATCCTGCCCATAATCGAGAATAACATTAAGACTTGTCCAGATTGAGGATTTTATTAACAAGAAATCAGTTCATTTTTTATAAGGAACAACTTATTGGGGCTTATTGTAATATTAAATCATTAAAAAGGCAGCAACAGTTCGTCAGCAACAATTCTTAGGGGGGGTTTTTTTATGGGAATTTCAACATTTCATCAAAATTCCAAAGATAATATTCAAGTTCTGTGAATATTCAACTCAAGTTATGTTATTATTACAGTATGGACCAGTTGTTTCACAGTGCTTGAGTAATGAAATAACTTGAATAGAGTTTTCACATAACTTGAATATTAACTCTCGAAACAGCCTGCAATTAAAGAAAATATTAAACAGATAATAAAAAGAGACGGTCGCAACTGAGATTTGAATTTTCTAGGCTTACCTAGATAAGTGCCCCTTCCAATACAGCTACTGAGGTATTATAATTGTTGATATTATCCTCTTCGGGGGAATATAGTTTTTAATTGTGTTTTAATAAACTATTAAAAAAAATTTAAATAAATTCTGTGAGATAAATTTTTTTTTTTTAATTTTAAATTTAATTTTTTTATTTTTAAAAAAAAAGGCTTACATTCCCTAGTTACGAATATTATGTGACAATATTTGAACACCGTATACTTCCATCATTGATATCGATATATCTTACCGGTCAGTGGCTGAGTTGGAATCGTGCCTGGACCTCACCCAGGCGTTATGAGTTCAATTCTTGGGCTAACTAAGTCCTCTACAATGAAAAAAGCAACATCTTCCAACTGAGATGGTAGTGGGATATCTTCAAAGATTTCATTTCAAATTTAGAGATTTTGTGCGATGATGGAGAACATAGCTAGCAGAGGATTGAACCACGATGGGAACCCGATGCATTTACCCTCTCAGCTAATAACGGGTTGGCTTGCTTAATAGGTTTTTTCTAATGTGAATATCGCACAAGTATCCAAACTGCTCCCAGTTGACCAAGGCCAGTCGGATTATGATACCGCCAATTGGGGAATGTTGTGAGGCTGAAGGCGGGGGAAGGGCAGGAGATAGGAGAGAGGAGGGTGAAATGCCTGGTCATTTGTTTAATCTATTTCATGCGACATTTCGATTGTGAATGGCGGTCTTCACCAGGACGATACTAACGAGTACTGGGCGAATCCAGGTAATAACCGCCACTACTACCATAAATGCACTTTTTTATTATTTTAACAATAGTAGTTTTGGAACTTTATTTTTTTCCTTGAATGGTTCCAAAAAGCTCTAAGAAATCGAATTGCCTAACATGAGCGTAAAATTTGCGCGTCGGATATAATTTAGTTAACCATTTTTTTTAAATAATAATTACATATTAAAATTATATTAATCATCATCATGCGCACACCTTTTCTAAATGCTTGCGTTCACTTCTTTAAAAAAAAAACATGTTTTTATTTTAAGTTATTGTAAATTAATATATTTGAACCGCTGTAAACTGTTTAATTGATTAATAATTAATATCAGTAAAATACATATGAAAGTTGAAGTATGGAGGAGAAAATGATCCAAGGAGGAACATCATTTAAAAAGAAAATCATAGTTCTGTTAAGTAAGGCCGAACGTAATTCTCCATAAGAAAATTCTTAGTTATAGGTGTGTTTTCACAGTTTACTAAAATGCGCTGAAATGAATTATCATTATAAATATATAGGGTGTATTATGACGTACCCGATAGACTTTTACCAGTGATTCCGGAGCTTATTTGGAGTATAAAATGTGCGAGTAGATAGCGGTTTGGCAGCGGTGATTTTTTTGCTTTAAGAATTTTTGAAAAAATTTCATTCAGATTAAAAAAAAAGAGTTCGATAAACCGCTCAACCTTCTACCGTAACTGTGTAAACAAACGAAAAAGGAGTATTAAAAATATTACTAACATGAATTTTCATAATAAAAATCATTATTATTTAATTTTTTATGCCTTGTTATTTTTCTGATTATAAAATAACTTCTTTTTTATATTTTTATTATAAATTTATTATTCAATATTTGTTCTTTTTTTTCAAGAATTTTTGCATTTTAATTAATTATTTACACACTTTCATCACTTAATGTTATTTTTTATCCACGTTTGTAATTAATTAATAATTTTTTTTCAACTAATTAAACACAACACCAATTAATAAAAGCACCAGTTGAGAAACTAATAAAAAGTACTTCTTCAATAAATGCAAAATCACTTTGTGGTGTCATTTTTAATAAAATGAATATGTGTGTTTTGTTTCGTTTATTTTTTAGTTATTTGTACTTTTAAGTTTACAAAATAACTCATTTTAACATTTATACTATTGTAACTGATCTACTGTTGGGTACTTTACATACAGATGATGATAACGTATATACTATTGGATTTTATCTTGCTTAACTTAATGTGGTTTTGACAATGTATTTTAAATTTATTCACTGGTGTAATTTTGATTGGGACCGATAGCGTATTATCAGATTTCTTCCCTTTGTAAAATAAACTATTATTTGTATTGGCTATGTTCTTTTTTGCTAGTCTGATTTTCTTAACATGTTCTTGTATTACGTCTGTGATTGTCCATGTTGTAAATAATATTTTTGGAAAAATATTTTGTTAACAAGTTGTTTCTTATTTTATGTATAAAAATTATTGCGCCCCATGTCAGTATTTGTTTCACTGCTAGCCAATTAAGTTCCTCTAATATTTAAGCTACTTTTGAATATCTGTTTCGCTTTAGTATTATTCGCATTATTCTGTGTTGGAAAATTTGTAACTTATTTTATTATCATTCAGCAGAAATGTTTTCTTTAAACCATTTTAATATATTTATAAATATCAGTATCTTTTTGAAGCATGAGAAAAGCTACGGTTCTGAAACATGTTGATATTTACATATTAAATAGTGGTTTGAACAAAATATCTCTTATAAAATAAAATGTTTATCCGGACTTTTACTCCAATTTTGTTCTGTTACTTTTTTTTACGTTAATGTCAAATAAAATGGTTTAGAAAATAAAAAAATAGTAAAAAATTAAATATAAATACGTTTGTACATCAAGATGTTTTAACAACAACGGTGATAATACTGATCATATAATTCACAACGACGAGAAAATTGACAGTTTCACGCGATGTGCACGCCACGGCATGATCGATACGGTTTTAAACAAAGCTTTTGTACCGTTTTTATCTCGATAATTACGGTTATGAAGTGCGATATCGGAACACGGAAAACCACTCTCCGCTGAGAAAATAAAGGCGGAAGTTTCCCCCGCTTTTGACCCGTAATATATTATTTATCCTCCCGACACTTGAGGCCAAAGCCGTGTCATGTAGCTAAAGCGATGTATTATTCTTTGCTTTCATAATATTAATCAACGTTCAGTGTGTCAATCAAGCGATTTATTTCTTTGATAAACAATTCAGATTTAATAGCGTATAATCTTACGTTCTGAGGTGATCTGAAATAGTTTTCAATAGTAAGAACTAAGATAGAACTGTTTTCTAGAGACGTTTTAATTGAATTAAATATTTTTTTCTTAAGCGCCCTTGACGTATTTTTTTTTTACAAAAACGGCGCTATATAAATAAATTTAAAAGATGCTTACATTTATATCGACATACGAATATTTTTTTTTCTTCTATATCAAATTCAAAATTTTTCCTGACGAAGCTTGGGATAAGCGAAACCGGTTTGTGAAAAATTAAAAATAATTTGGTTATTCAAAACAGTGGTTAATAATATTTCAGACCACAAAAGTAATTGCTTTATAAGTAAATATTATTTATTTTTACTCGTGATGGCTGTTGCATCATTCAAATCCATATTCAAACTGTTTCGAAACCGACAAATAAAATAAACTCTATAAATATTAATTTAAAAAATAACGATACATAAAAAAATTTCATATTAAAATACATATAAGTTATCACTGACCTGTCTCGAGTTTCGATACGGAGTTTTTTTCTTATTGAACAAATGAAACAAAAAAACATTTTTTCCTAAGTTTAAAGTGTAGTTTATATCAAATCTGCAAAGCTGATGATGGAATTTAAGATATAAAAATAGTTGCGAATGCTTAAATTATTCATACTAAATAAATATTCAATTTTCATAAGGCCACAATCCACTGCTCGAAAGTTTTTGCTGCAACATATTTGTTGTTTTACCTATTTGCTTTATGGTTAAGTTATTAAAAAAATATGTGAAATATTTTTTACGACGTTATTTTGGTCCAAAGAAATTAATACTGTTTAATTTTTTTTTTTTTTTTACATTCAACATTTTACTGATTTCTTTTTTGTGAACCGTATTAATGAGAAGTCATGAGCATTAAATGTATTCGTACTTTCCTTTTTAAATTATTTGTTGTAAGATCTGTACAAATAGTATGCATTCGGGATTTTTATGTATATTGTAGTTGTACTAGGTATCTCTTTATTACCACTATGGAATTATACTAAATATTATTATAATGAAATACCGGTCCTAAGAGGATTAACGCGCGCAACACGGTATTACCTGCAACTAGGTACATAAACTCACACTTCACCAAAATCTACAATTCAGTCAAGGGAATGAAACCATCAGATGGTGATAGTAATAAGGCCAAAGAGCCGCAGTACTAGCTATTTAGAAAAACATGAGGGGTATTGCTATAAGCCCCAGCTAGTTAGAGGATTACGAAAGAATCCATAAAAAAAACTCCACAATCTACACATCTAACATGAAGACGGACACTAACGCTGTCCGAAACATTGGCATAATATCCTGAAAAACAATCAAAAAAATCCTCTTGGCTGAGGAAATCTGAAATCATATCTACTATGGAATCAGTTGGAGGGGAAGACTTTTTTTATTATCGGTATGAATATTTCCAAGAGTGACGAAAACGAATCGTTTTTAATTCGTTAAGGAGGTTATTTTAATACAGATATACCTATCAATGAAATAAATTATAATAATTGTTTAAAAAACATCTAAAACTTATTTTGGAATGACGAAATGTATTTGTCATTTTAATGGCTTTTTAATGTAATATTGAGAAGGCCGAATAATAAGTTAATAAAACAAAACTAATTCAATGTATTTTATGATTACAAAGAGATTGAAAGACAAAAAACCTTGCACTCTATCTTATACCCACATTAATGCAACACCTTCGAGTTGCCTCTCCCATGCAAAACACTAGTTGCACACTCATTGCAACTTATAGAATACAACTAAAAACATTATAATTCAACTCATTACTGCGGTCATTAATAAAAATTAAAATCTTAAGATTTTGTTTTTTTCAGCAAGGACTGGTTACCAGCAAAAACTTATCTAAAATCCAGTGTTTTGCTCCTGTAAAAACAGATTTATACCAAAACACGTGTTTTTAATAAGCTCAGACATTTTACGTATCATAAAAGTATCTCAGCGGCACTCATCTTGATTCATAAAACACCTTCCCGCGTTGTTAAAAAAGGCGCTGTATTATGGTATAGGTATAAAAAATATACGCAGGTAAAGCACCCAATGGAAAACATTCGAAGAAACAATTCTTATGAAATGTGGGAAAGATATTTACAGCTCTTGTTTTCATAAATATGTTATTATTATTATTATTATTCAAATAGTTTCAGTGCAATTAGAATTCAACTAGATTCACTACAATTCTAAATTCGCTATTTATAAAAGTTTCCATTTCTCAACTAGAAATGCCCTAGAAAAATAAGCATAAAAAACGCATTTTAACAGAAGTTTGATTGAGTAAACATGTTGAGGTGATAAGTTTTGTATAACAAATGACTATGAAGGAGGAAAATTTCATCATCAACTTTCTTAATTGATCGTGCCAACTTGTTACAACATAAAGATATGAGTAGAGGCACTGGAATAGTATTAATGTAATTAAAATAATAACGGTGTATTATTATGGCACCATTCCTCTGTGAAATACGGTTTCTTAATAACTTAAAACTATGGGTAAAATCATGGTTTTAATATTTAGTTATTCTACTAAAAAACAAGTAAATAGAATCATGATAAGATACGATCTTACTACGTATGAATCGGAATACTTTTTAAAGTGATAAAGTTATTAAAAGTACCTAATCTAACCTATGCTAAAAAAAATACAAATTAATTTAATTATTTTATTTTTTTAATACTATTAATTGGGTTAGGTCATATTATGTTTTCGGGATAGATTTTTTTCGTACTTTTAATTACTTGATATCACTGATATCAAATTGTGCCGATTCATAAGTGTGTTGATTTTTCCGGCCACCTAATATATTATGTATCTACGTGTAACTTATTTTTTTTGTATTTTTCCCTTTTTTATGTATTTCTTTTATATTTATATTAAATACTATTATTTTTGATTTTTTGTCGCTTTTGCAATGTATTGGTTAATAAAGGTTTTGAAAAAAAAATACATTCTTAAGGTGCTATGGACAAGCTCTGACATATTTTTTTGAGGATTTGACTTTCTGAAGACTTTTGTGAATCGCTCTGTTTTAAGTATTTTGTAAGTCATATGGCAGTCTGTTCCAAACTTTAGAGTCCGCTTCTCTAAAAATATTCCGATTTCTTAACTTAGATTCTAGTAAATTTTTACTTCAAATTCCAGTACCCACGTGAATTTTCTATACTAAATTTGTTCGAGGTTCCTCTAAGGTTTTATTTTCTAAAATAAAAACTTCTGCTTATTTACTGCTCAAACAATATATGATGAAATAAAGTAGAGGGGAATCAAAAGCGCTTTATTCTTAAACCTTTATTTGCAACATAGTGCAAATATCTCCAGCATACCGTTTATTGATTTTGCAATAAAAGTGTCAGGATAAATAACAACGAGAATAACTTTTATATGAAAGTCTGTCTGCCTCAGTACTAAAACGTCAATCCCTCGTGCAAATTTTACTACCGTTTCGAGTCGGTTCAACTTTCTTATTCAATATCCCGCGGGCGAAGTTTGCATTTTACGAGTGATGTTTTGAAATAATTATTTACCGAACGTTGGACTGTATCGGCATTCAGAGCAGTCGGGAAGGAGACGTAAAACTTACAGAAAACAACATTACTTCGTGTAAACAAAACACTTACCTTCACAGACTTTTTCACACTTCCAGAATTTATAACTATTCCATGCAGGTAAAAGTGGTTAATTCTTACCATACAATACAATATGTCTTATCTTAAATTTTAGTTTCAAGTAATTATTTATTTTATTTTGTCCCTCAACCCCTTTTTACCGACGTGAAGACGTACTCATAATAAATCTAGCTTTGTTACTAACCCTTTGTTTATTTTTTTTCTTATATGAAAATGTTTTATTCTTAAGGAATAATATGGAATGAGCAACTTGTCACCAAGAACCTATTTATATGCTAAATGAAACAAACACTTTATTTTAAACCAGTAAATTATTTTATCGAGTTAATGTTTAAAACTAAACAAAAATACATAGATTGAGCACATATATAGGTCGGACAATACAAAATAAAATTAGTGGGAGAAACGATACAAAAATAAGCAATGGAACAGGGAGACATGCGCTTACACAGAATAGAATAGGTCAACATGTAAAATAGAAAGAGACGGAACGTCAAATTAATTATTCAAGTGATCAAACTACAAATTGCTCTCTTCGAAAACATTATTTACTTGCATTTAGATTTAGATGGATATTATAAAGAGTTTTAGCTCTAGATGGAAAGATTTTTGATGTTTCTAACCGAAAAGCGTTATGTTGAACATTGCATTCATTCGATAGAGAAAGAACTGTGCAAAATTTGTGACGTCAGAAATCATATTTTGAGAGTTATTGCTGCTTATGCTTGGTTTTTAAGTTTCCGTTTTCTTGTATTTTAAAGATTTCGTTAAAGACAGCTATGATAATAATTTACACAAAATTATGAGTCAGAACCAAACCTCGTAGATATATCAATAAACTCCTGAAGGAGTCAAAAATGTAGAAAGGATAATGATTATGATTGATAAAGGAAAGAATTTGGGTAATTTTTTCCTCAATAAAATTTCAACCATCACCATAAAAAAGCTCTCCACCGAATTGGATTTTCTCAAAAGAAAAGATTTTTCAAATATGTACACACTCGATGCGTTATTGTGTGAACGGACCGCAAGGAGAACGACGCAGCGGCAGTGGTGGTAGGTGGTATTGAGTGGAGAAATTGCCCCCGAAACAACGACGCCGGGACCCGCTCCCAAATCACCGTAAACCAATTTCCCAGGGGCGGAAGGGATGCTCTTCGCGGGCTGTTGGTTCCCAATCCGACCCTGGCCCTGGCGTCCGGAACTAACACAGCCCGCCCCCTCCCCCCCCCTCAGACCACCCCCGCCCCGCCCTTGTGATCACGCCCGCATTGGCGCCCAACGTAGGGCCTGAACAACTCTTTTATTTGAAGCCTTTTCCTATAAATTTCTGGAATTTCTTGAAAGCTCCTTCAGGTTAACCTTAGATTTCATGTGACGCCATTTTATGTATGTTTTTATAAGATACCTCACGAGATTCTCACTGTCTTCTCTGTGTACAGCAAGGAGAATTACATAATGCCACAATTATTTTATTATGAATTTCTCGTCTTCATGTTAACCTCATGATCTGACGCGAAAACATTTTTGGATGATCCCTCACATTCCTTGCAATATTCTCACCTTTTTTTCTACTTTTAATCGAGGAAACTGCGTACATACCTGTATATTTACACTTCCATTTTATTACGATTTCTGATCTTCAGATTAATCCATGATTTCATATGGAATTAACTTTCTTTTTATGTTTTGTGTATCTATACATAGTTAAAACGGTTTGAACGATATTGAGATGCACGTCAAGGAAAGGGTTGAAAGGGTCAATGCCAATGCAAGTCTTGAAAAGACTCGTTTTAGATGGGTGAAGAAATTCAGTATCTGGTAATTAAACAAATATGCATACCATTTTGAATCATTACAGGTCAGCAAAACGACTCAATTATCATGATGTCGACATATTGTCAATAGGAGTTCCACTATTTTACATTGAGTTTCTCGCAGGTGCACCGGCGGGTAGTAAGTAGATTAATGCTGATAGATCCTCTTAGTAGTCTCCATTTAAATACCTTTGAAATGTTAATCAGATGAACCCCCACCATTGCTCAGAGTCAAAATAATCTATACCTATAGGGTTAACACTAATGAACGCAATAAACCTGAATGGAAGCATGGCAACGAACATGCGTATTTGACCCGTTGATTCGCATCTTATTGGAGGCTTATTTTATAAGGTAGTTCCTCCAAAGTGCACTAAACAATCATTCACCTCGATTTCGTCGATCAAAAGCGAGAAATAAATAGATTTTCGTTAATCACAACCTCGCTTTGCATAACGTATTGAAAATTGAGAATAATAGTTACTTCACATCTCATAATAATAATAATGGATTAACAGCTCATTTCTCCGATACAATATATGGGAATCTCTATTTTCTCACCATTAAAAAATAGTGAAATTAATAAGAAATATTTTGTGTAAACCACTGTTTAATATATAAATATCCACATGTTTTGGAAGCGAAGCTTCTCTCATCAGGACTTAGGAGTAACAGAATACCAAGAACAAATGATAAGTATAGACAAAAAATAAACATCGAAAGATAATAATGTAAAAATAGACAAATTACAAACATAAACAAACAAAAAATAATATGTGTTGAAAGTAGGGAAGTAATTAATTAAAATACGAATAAACAATTTTTTACAAAATAATTTTTAAAAAATCTATATTTATTATTTTTAATGAAACTAATATCAATTATTTTTATAAACAATAATTATCAGCCTGAAACACTCATCCAAATTGAAAAAACCTTCCGAGCAAAGATAAATGTCGCCGGCAGGACTCGAACCCACACCCTTCTAATATATAGCTATGCACAAAAATCTTGTCTTAAAAACTTTAGTTTATCAATTAATAAACTAATATCAATTCACTTGAAACATGTTGAGATTTATATATTTAACAGTGGTGTACAGAAAACATTTCTTATTCATTTTATTAAAATGATACCACAAACCAATTATAAATTCATTGAAGAAATTAAAAAAAATAGTTTTTGAATCAAAGGATTGTTTAAAATTACAAGAAAAATTTATTGTATTTTAGTCAAACACTGTTTGTTCAGAATACTGTAGTAATTTTGAATGCTTTGTGATATATTCAGGGAAAAAACTTGGCGTATTCTTTGATTTGCGTTGTATGTATAAATTATTAACCCTTTATCCTGATGTTGAAAACTGGATTCATAAGTAATTACATTAACATCTGAAAAATCTATGCAAATTTCATAATGCTTAAGCGTTCGAAAGTTTTGGCTGAGATAAACAAACAGATATTCTGCTTTATATATTATATAATCAGAAAATTTGCATAACCTTATCTAATCTAAAATATCCCTTTCCTTATTTAGGAATTGTTTTGTTTCTCTACTATTAGTTCACGGTTAGTTGGCTACTTTCGGAGTTCTATTTTAGGTGTAGTTTACCTACTTTACTATATTTAAAGACAGGTACATAACATTACCTTCCGTAACCTCACCCAACCCGAACTACCCCGACCGTACCGTGAGTAAACTTATTGAATTTACATAACTTATTGGATTTAATTAAACTGGTTGTATGCCTTTGTATTATGTAATGTGTAAATACGAGTAGCTACTTGTTAAAATTATCAACGAGGGAATTATAATAAATTAGAAGTTTGTGTATCTAACGTATACGTGGCTAGTAGTTTTACAATGACTGTGAAAAATATTAAAGTATATTAATGATAATCAAATATTTAGACTTGAAAAACTTCTTAATATTCAACAGGCCAATTCTGAATAAATAAGTGGCAACATTAGATCACATATTTTTTTGGTTGTCCCTCCTAAAATTACCACCCATCCGTTCAACATCTCACCTCTTCTAAGTCTGAACTGGACATCCATATAATTTTGAAATTTGCATATTTAAATAACATTAATGCAACTTACATAACTCTCTCCACGATTTTAAATGATGGCCAATCCTTAAATGACAGCCAACCCTTAAATGGTGAAATCCAAAAAAAAAAACTAAAAATCACCACGCACCATCTTGCCCCTAACTAACATTCGATACCGCCCAGTAGGCCATACAAAACGAGATTAACAATTACGTGACGTCATTTGATGCAAAATCTCAAATGACGTCACGTAAAATGTTCAAATTTGACCTGTTCCAACAGGTACACAAAATTCTACATTTAAAAATTACAGTGAAAACGTGTAGGCAGATCATTTTAAAGAGCGCACGTTTGAATGTATTTGTGAATACCGATGGTGGTTCTAATAGGTTCAACATAGTTTGTCAGTCCCCACTTACCATGTAGTATACCAATATACAAGGATGACTCTCTTTAACATGACTCTACTGTGGATAGTTTTAGAAAAAAAATAAAAAGTAAGTATATACTCATTCACACATATGCGGCAATCCATCAGTCATAAAAGAAAATAATGTTATTTTAAATTAAAGAAGTCAGAATATTCTAAATTAAATTGATGAATTTTTCAATAAATGCAGATTACACAAAAAATAGTGTGCTGTAAAATATATAAAATTAAATATAATATTTTTTTTATTATGCCTTATTAATTATTAATGTATCTAATCTAATCAGTATTTCGTAAAGACGACAGAAGAAATGTTTTAATTCTGAATCTGCCCTCGGTATCACTAAATATTTTGTAAACATTTGATAAGAGCTTTTGTTCAAAATACAAGCAACTCTCCCAACTGATGCAGCAGGGTGGTCCTGTAGATTGAAATTCTGAACAACCAATTGGGCCGCTGCTTAAAGTAATTGTCCAGGGGGTACAAATTTTATTATTTAAAACAGAATCCCTCAACGCAACACTAACATAAAAGAAAACACATTTATTCATCGCACTTCACTTATTTTTAACACTTCATACATTGAGTTGGACTAATTTTACTCAACTCCTCATAATTTTAAACCTAAAATCATTAAATAATATTCACACAATACATATTACTCTATACAGACTAGATCGTTTACCTTCCTCTCCCTCCCACCGTCCTAAACCGATAGGCTAACATTGTAACTTTAAATTGAATAATTTAAAGTTGTCAGGATTTAAGTAAGAACCTATTATTGGTTGATTTTTTACGAATATTTATCATACCTAATAATTATTGTAAGCTATTGATTTTCCAAATAAAATAAAATAAAGTAAATAAAAAAATTAAAAACACATAATTGTTTTTTGAACAACTTCGATTTAATATAATGACCTATCGGTTTAGGATGTAACCTTCCTGACGAAGGTTTATAATTATGGGAAGCCACAAAGTACTTTATGGCTTGCCATAATTAAAATATTTTTTTTTACTCAATTTCGAATCTATCTTTGTCCCTAACATATACAATTGAATCTTTTTTTCTACATTATCTCTTACCTATATATTAAAACTACCAAAATATAACATATGTATAAAACCTAACATCTATAAATACACCTATATGATATCTTAATATTTTTCCATATCTTTGTTTAATTAATTGTATAACTTATTTACCTCCTATGTCTGCCTCGGTACAGGTATTTTTCAGTGAGACAGACATCATTTTTTTTATTTAAAAACTTTTTACGAATATGTTTATTCTTTGTCTTTGAATATATGATTATGCCACCGATATCTAAGCCAAATTTTGTCTGGAAAACCAATATTAACGCCCTAGATTCACACACCTCAAATAATCTCAACTCAATTGCAACTTTTTTGATTATATATGTCACATGGGAAAGCTGTATTTACTGTACTGCTATTTTAATGGAAGGTGTTCTGAAGAACTAGCAACATCGATCCCTTATTCATCGGTGCACGGCCTTACAAAGGTGTGTCTCTAGCATTTAGAAGCGGCTGATTTTTACCCCGTGTAAAGGGGTCGTTCTGACTTTTTCATTTCCCCGAAAACATGGATCTGTCATGAACATTTCCCTCGTTCCTTATCTGAAAGAGACTCTCTGTAAAGCATCCCAGAATATACCCCTCTACGTGGTGTTAATTTACTGTTAAAGTACATTGTTTAGACAAAGAAACTATTTATTAATTTATTAAATAAAACAAAAACGTTTTTTTAACCACAAATTTATTTTTAAAATAACACCAAACAGATTCTCTTATCTCAAGCTTCATCAGGATTAAACTTAAAACTTAACAAAAATACATAGAGTGAGCATACATATAGTTAGGATTTACAAAAGGAAGGCGACAAAATATAAAAGAAAATAATGAAACAATGAGACAATGAGACAGAGATATGCTTACTTGTAACATAATGTAACAAACCACAAGTAATTTCTTTCTACGAAAATATATTCATTAATTTAACAATTGAAAAACAAATGCTAAGGATCAAACTTTGTCATTCAATTCATATTTACTGCAAAATAAAACATACTTATTTAAAATATGACGTTGTTTCTTTTTAAATCTAAAGCGAATCATATTTAATAGTATGATTAAATGCTGTTTTTCTTACTGTGACAACTGTTTCGGCGTTCAAATCCATTTCCAAATTAAAATACTTGCAGACCTTAACAATTACATCATTTTTTTGTGTTTAATTTGCAGAACTCCGTTTATTTTTAATGCAAATCAAATTTTATAATGTTATTATTAAGTTATGCAAGTTTTAAAGTTATTTATTTAGTAACAGCTGTTTCGGCGAGCAAAGCGTTTTCAAAACAAAATTTCAGTGTTTTAAAATGGCTTTGAAGGCCGGAATAGCTGTCATAATATTTTTAAAAAATTTAAATACTCGCAGAACTTAATAATAAAATTATTAAAATTAATTTAATTTATATATTTTTTTAAATATTGAGTTATACTATTTAAACAAAAACAATAAATTATATTTTTATTATTATTTTTAGAATACCAACGTTACTTTACCTTGTTTGCTCAATCACCAAATATTGATAACCCAAAATAAAAATCCTCACTGAAATCTGGACGAAAAAATCCATTATTAATAAGTAGGCTACGATTTGTCAGGCCTGACAAGAACGCAAACCCTTTTTTTCCATCCCCGAACACTAATTCAAACCCCAGCTAGACTCTTCAGTCTTCACCCCGCCCGAGTATGCCAGGATTTAAGGTGGCACCTCGCCATTTTATGCTTCTACGCCGCGTTATGAATCTGGCATACTGTTGATGTAAAAATAATCTCAGATTTTATGGCAAATGAGAATGTTTACTCCGTTGTTTACGCCTGTAAAAACTGGCGAGTTAATTCGCTCCGGATGGCACCATAATACGAGGATTGCATGATCACCCGACGAGCGACTACAAAAGATAAGTTTGTCTAACGACGCCAAGTCGTTTATTATAAGCGTTTTATCAAAAAACAACGTGCATTACGGAAACACTTTTTTTTCGGCGTGACCCGGTTGAAGCAAGGCTTTCTTAATGATTTCGTATCAGGCAGGCGGCCAAGGCATATAGACTCGACTTTTAAACTAGTTTGCGTGATAATAGCAAAGATTCGAAATTTTTTACGACGGAGTAACTCGATAGATTCAGAAATCGATTATTTATTTAGAAATGCTAATTAAGTCAGTTGCTGTGTTAACAGGGCGTCTAGATCCCACCCAGGCATCGTGAGTTCAATTTTAGTCCTCCATCACGACACAAGTAACATCTTTCGCTTACCGTAATGGTAGTAGGAGATTATCAAATATTGTTAGGTTATTCGTAACCCGGTAATGTTTTCCTTTAAATAAATTTTAAAAATACACATTTAAAAATAAAAAGTTTACTTACATCATCATACAATTTACTACAATAGTACTTTAAATTAAGTATTTGTATGTATTTTTAAAAATCTTTTTTTTAAAAGGTACAATTTTTAATTTTTATTAGAAAATAATGTATATTGTCCTCCACGCTAAGAGTTCAGCTGTATTATGGAAGACATATTTCAAGAGAAAGTTGATTCAGTACAGTGGAAGACTTTAAAATAATTTCTATTCTTCTTCTTCTGGTCCTATCTCCCATCGGAGCTTAGATTAGCTACCATCAAGGTACTCATCATCTTGCAGGCTGCAAGTCGGAATATCTCCAGAGAACTGCACGCGTACCAGCCATACACGAAGTTATTACGTGGTGCGTCTTCTTCCACCTTCGTCAAGAGAGAGACCAAGTTGAAAATTTTGGGTTGCTCTAAAATCTGAAATTTCCAAGAGCGCCATTAAAAATTTCATTCAGAAGAAAGGTCTATGAATTTCGTTTTCAAAACTTTGTCTGTACGCTGGACATAATAAACGGTCTGGTTCGGCCATGGTAAAACGCGATGAGGAAATTAAGGCTGGTAGTCTTCGCCGTATTTCAAAAGTATTTGGATAGGCGAAAATTCGTCACATTATGGTAAATTTTACTCATTTCTTTCAAAGCTTTTTTTAAACTCAAGGGAAAAGTTATTTCCATTGTTACCAATTTATAAATATAACACGGTTCAATAGAATTCCATATTTTTTTTACATCATCTTTCTTATTTATAAAGGTTGTAAAAATTATTATCCTCACTTATTGCATACCGATCATTTTTTTTATTATATTATTTTTATTGAGTATTTTTCTGTGACTACCTATGCCGAGACTCTGCTGAGATGACGTACGTACATTTTTCAGTACTTACATGGAGAAAAGCATCAATAAGACGAATTAATTTCTAATAATTACGTTTAGGCATAATCTAACACATATTATTTTCTAAACACATGCATTAGATAACTAAAATTATTAAAACTCTCAGATAGAAGACTTCTTTTTCACCTAACTTTTATTTTCAAAATTGTTAATGGTTTTATAGACAGCTCTGAAATTTTCAGCTTAATTAAATTTAATATTCCAACTAGAACTACTCGATCTAAAATTTTATTCAATTGTAACAATAATTTCAGGACTGAGTCATCAAAAATTCTTTATTACCTATACTACACGCGGAAGAAAATACATATTCAGACATAGTAGATGTGTGTAATTGCTCGGAATACAAATACAATCAGACGATTATTGCATACATCCTCAATAATTTTTAATATATATATTTGTCTAGAATATAAATATCAGTAAATGTGAGGTATGTTTTGAAAATTTGTATCTGTAACTAATTACTTGGAATGGTACCTCGTATATATGTATATATAATTATTTATAACTAATTTACATCTTCCAAGGTTCTGCAGTACCTCCACGATGTTCATTGAAGGGAGGGTTCACTCATTCCTCGCCTTACACCGACTAGCCAGCTTCTAGGGAAGGACAAGGAAGTCGACTAACGTCATTGTCGTGGCTACATCCGAGTGGTTCAGCTCTCCACTCAATAATCAATGGATGTAGATGATAATGCAGCGACCACCCTGAAGGTAGATAATTTATAATACCCATCTTCTTTTTTCCGTTATTATTATTATTATTTTCATTTAAATTCTTATTTCACTTTTTCTAGTTATTTTTCTTTTTCTAATAAATTTTAAATGTGTATCTCATGTGATATGGAAGATTGGGTTTGCACCACCTACCCACTAGATTAAAACGTAGAAAAATAATTATATTCAATTTATTAGAATAACTTATTGAATCTTATAAACCTTACTATAATATTTAATCAATGAAGAAGATAATATTAACAAACTCCAACTGAAACATGACAGAAAAAAAACACCACAAAAATAAAACGGTATTAGTCACATTTGGAATTCTAACCCAAGACCTCTTTCTAAAGCTAAGAGAAGTTGTTATCCCGATAAGACAAAGGTCCTGAGCTCGTTTCCCAAATGCGACTGATACCTTTTTTTATTTCTGTGTGTTTTTCTATTTCATGTTTCATTTGACATTTGTTATTATTATCTTATTCGATGATTAATTTCTCGCACATTCTCAGGAGAACAATTAAACTACACTTACCTGTTCAAAATAATGAATTTGTTAAACTTGAGTGATAGACGAATTATTTCCGATCTAGTGTTTTTATTTAAAGTCTTTCATAATAAAATTGACAACCCTCATTGAATTCGGCTATTAAACATTCATGTTCCGACCAGAAACACAAGACAATCATTACCATTCTATTGCAACAATACTGCAACGGCCGCACAATTTAACACACCATTACATAGAATTCAAAACTTTGGTAATATATATGCGCCCTTGCGGTGATTTTTCACAAAAACAGCGCTATACAAATCATCCAATTATTATTATTATTATTATTATCACAGTTATATGCAATGTATCGCTGATACAAAACAAAAATGTACTCACGAACTCATTTATCTACTCTGATATACTCACTGTGGTTGTTCTTCCGTAAATTTATTATTTTCTACAAAATATTATACTCGTACATATTCTTCCTATTGTAATGACGTATTTAGTAATTTGCCAAATCAATTTTAAATATTATTAACTTCATTTAATTTTTTTTTTCGTTCATCAATCCTATTTTTTATTACCTATGATTTATTTTTATTACCCTTTTTCTTACACTGTTATTTCCAGATATTTCTGAATTTTATCTCTGTTATACACGCTCATAAGGGCTCTATATTGCTTATGTATTTTTATCGAATTATAGTCTATTTCTTGTACTTTATGTTATACTACGTAAAAGACGGAAGGGTATAATGATTCAAAAATAAAATAAAAAATCAAAATACCTATTTTATACGTACTGTATTTTATATCCACCTACATTTTGCAGCTACTTTAAAATAACATCTACATACAGAGGTTTGTCTGTTAAGTACCTTTCTATTAATTTAAGGGGTATATGGCCAATTCCATTACCTTTTAATTTTAATACAAGCTCAGCCTCCAAGCTTTTATTTGTTATATGTGAGATTGGTTTACATAACTTAATAATTTTTAGTGTTTTTGGGGAAATACCGTCAAAACGCGGAGCGGAACCACCACGCAATTTTGATATATTTTCTACAATTTCAGGGGGATTGGTTGTTTAAAAAAACTGTGCTATATTTTGGGTTGTTCCAATGCATTTATTTCTTAATGTAATTTTTTCAGCTAGATTTTTTCCAACATTTGGGAAATAATCATTAAACACATTTGCTTATTTTTTGGGTTCCACAATACAATTTATGAGATTATTATACGTAAATTTTAAAAGCAAAATTAAAAACCGTATTATGCTCTTCATGTTATTATTTTGACTCTTTTTTCCTTTTTTTCCAAAATTTCATTAATAATAATACAAACTCTCTTACCGACGTTTCCGGAGTCATCAAGTTTAGATTTTTAAAATTTGGAATCCCTCAGGGCACGGTCCTCAGACTATTATTATTTCCAAAATATGTAAATTATATTTTAAAAAATAATAGTGTACAAATCTCTTGTGCAAATGATACCGTAATATTATTAAAAGGTCTATCATAGGAACTAGTTAGCAAATAATTGTATAAATATTTAAAAAATATCGCTTGATAATAACCTACTCACACTTAACGCAATAAAAAACAACAAATGTTTTATTCTCCTTATGTTAAATGCGCAAACAAAACGTGATTATCATAATCCATGATAACAAATGTGTCAATGAAAACTATAAACAAACTGATAAGTGTATAATCAACTCTTCTTCCGAAATTAAATACCTTGGCGTGATCATTCATCAAAACTTAAAATGGACTAGACAAATCACAAATCAGTAAAGAGAATACGGAATATATATATACACATTATAATGCCCCTTTTCACTCTCGTTATCTACGGAATTATTTATTGGGTAGGATCTTATAAAAATAATTTAAATTCAGTGAAAGTTTCAGAAGACTCATCATAAGAGTTGTACTAAAATTCCACCTTCTCAGCGAAATCAATTTCCACATTATTTCCTGTACCAAATGTTCAAAATGTATTTAATTTGTGAAGATGAAATCTTAAATAAAATCAGGAATGGTACAAACTTATGAGAAATGCTCAATTCATAACACCTAATTTCAAAACAATTAAAATGCAAAACTATTGTATTTATCAACCCATATAAAAAATCACAATAACCTCCCCATTTAAATACACCGTATAAATGACCAATCAGGACAAATAAATAAAATTAAAGTCTTCTTTAAAAAAAAACTTACATGCGTAAATATTTCATACAAAAACATTTTATAAAAAGAAGCAAATTAAATATTGTGTGCCTACCAAATTAAGAATCATGACTCCCTTATCAGACACAAAAACTTCTCTTTTCTGATAAGGTATACAAGGCCAAAAATACCCTTTAATCAATTGTGTTTTGTGAATTACTTGTAATGCAACTTAAAAGAGATAAATAAAATTTACTATTATTTTTTCCTAAATAAAACAGATAATATCCTATGTACATTGTATATTCATGTTTTAAAGTATCACTTTTGTGTAAAAGCCTTTTCAGGAGTAGAAAAATAAAAATAAGATTTTAATATATTTTACAAGTCAAAAAATAAGGAAAATTCTTATAATACTCTTAAATTGATAAGAACAACTTGAACTATTTTCAATGAAGAAAAATAAAAATAAATCTTTTGGTACTCTTAAATTCGTAAGAAAAACGTGAATAATTTTCAATAATGAAAAAATAAATAACATTCTTTTGATAATCTTATACAATAAAAGTGAAAAAACGTGAATTATTTTTAATAATAACAATATAATAATTTAATTTCAGGGTTCAGTTCGTTCTGATTGGAATTTCAATCGTGCATAAATTAATTCGCTTGAATGCAAACAAGTAAACATTGCGGCCGCGAAGAAAACTTTCTCATTGTTTATTCCGGCTTACAAACAATAAGTTCCATTGTTGGATATTTCTGCCAGCGTTTAAATTAAAATATTGGACATGGCTTTTCAGTAAAACAATTAAGTGATCATTTTATTTATGCACTTAATTAATTGAAGCTTTATTCCTGGAATGAAAACAAAATGTCTTGAAATCTTCTTGTATAAAAATTGGTTTTTTATCAATGGAAAAATCAAGTAGATTTAAGAAAGCTCTAGTTTCCAGATCGAATGCGTAGTTAGCTGCATGTCATAAACCGTTAAGGATTGTTAAGTACTGTTAAGGACCGTTTAGCATCTAAGTTGTCATCACATCTAGGTCCCACCCAGTCGTCGTGAGTACAATTTGTAGGCTGGCTAAGTCCTCCACCGCGGCACAAGCAACATCCGCTTTATGTGATGGTAGTAGGGGATTTTAAAATACCTCAAGGTTATTCGTAACCTGGGAAAGATTAACTTTCTTTTATTTTTTTTAATTAACCATTTATGACGCATGGTAAACTTCGTAAAATAATGTTGAAATATATTAAGAATATTCTGTTATAAAAACAATGTATTTAAACAATTTTAAAGAATAAGATTTTTTACCATTAGCTCTGGTATTATAAAATTTTCACCTTTTTCTGCCTGCAGTTTATAGATTAGGGCACCTTTTTTTCAGCTAGCAAAGATTAACCCTATAGTAAGGTACTAAGCTAGGAAATATCGATTATTTGACGGCCTCCGTGGTTGAGTAGTTACGATCCTCGACTACGAATCCGGGGGGTCGCGGATTCAAATCGCGGCGTGCACAAGTAAATATTATTTGATTAATTTTTGTTTTTTCACAATTTATTAATTAAAAACAATATGTAGTTTATTTGAGTGGCGTTCCAGAGTGGCAGATACTTTCAGTATCGCCCTGGTGAAAGACCAACATGCAGAATCAAAACGTTCCTTGAAATAGCTTTAGCCGTATTTGGTGACCCGATCTGAATAGCCAGGTACTTCCTCGCCTTCCTCTTCGCTATCTCTTTTCCCTCTCCTTAGTCTCACTGGCTCCAGACGGTTGGGAGCAGTTGTAAATCTAGTCCGGTACTCATATAAACAAATTAAATATAAACATGTACATATTGTCTTATACGTATATTTAGAAATTCTGTAATATGCCACTCCAATAGAAGCAGAAACATAAAATTTATTTTTAGACGTTTTATAAACGATTGGGATACTATGAGATACTAAATCAGACATTATTTCTATCGTAACCTGCCCAAAAATACGATGGATTTCCCAAATTACTGTTCGTCACTGGATCGAATTTTCCAATGCGGTAAACTAAACATACTGTGCTTCTTCATGTAGAAGCTAACAAACAAATGCCGCGAGGAATTCGCCAATTACTGGCGCGATCACAATGTTCGTATCGAAACATTTCCAAATATCTACAATGCAGACGACCCCATCCAATTCTACCAAATAATAATGTTCTGTTATCAATTAGCCTGGTATTTATTTACTTATTAATTTCATAATGTTTTACAAAAGTTGCAAAAATGTGACCTTACCGGGGTACTCCGTTCTAAGGTCACATTTTACAAGGTTTCATATATGAATTAGGTCAAGTTTTTTGTAAGTAACTGTGACATTTTTTTATGTAAGTAACTGTGTTAAAATATTAACAGAGAAACATTATAATGCAATAAATGAATGAAAATTCTAAAGTATATGAGAAAACATATCGTGACCGTTAAACTCTGTTAGGTTACAACGTCATATCTATATTCTTCCTTCTCGTGTCCATAATCCATATCTCAATACTGTTTTGAATTCGGTTAATTTTTTTATGTTATTTTTTTATTGGTAGAGAGGGGATGTTAAATACTTTTATGGTGAGATATTGCAAATTTCTTTGGTCAAAAGTTGTTTTAATTGTAGGCTTTCAATTCATCTCAAAGCCCTTTGTGCATATGTGAAGGAAATCAATACCAGCATCCACTTTATGTAGGTACTGGAAAAACTAGTAAAGTTTTGATTTTATAATGCGATACTTCGTACGAGTACCTTACTATTATAATATTATGTTCTTTCTATACATTTGAAGATACTTAATAATTATCATGTAATGTTCTGTACCACATAATTTCTTTTGCCTTTCTACGTTTCCCATTACTTTTAATTTAAGCCTACGATATCCGTAATTCAATCGAGGTAAATATTTCCGTTTTATTTTTTATTAATATTCTTAGATAAATATGGCCGTTATTTATATATTATTCAAATGACGGAGGACAAATAATACATTAAAAAAATATATAATGTTGTTACATATGTGAAATTGTTAAAGAATAATATGTCATTAAATGCCGATGAACTCAATTCATTCCGCTCTATGTCACAACCTGGGCAAAGGTTCGCTTATCAATCACCCAGATGCCCCGTCAACTTTCTATCACTTCATCCAGAGACGAGATTTTACTTATAAGCAATAAAGTTTATGTAACACAAAGAAGAAAATGACCCGAGTGAAATAGCAGCGATACGTCTCGATTTTGTCTCTTTTTTGACGTATTGTCTTGTTTTACTTGTTCGATATCGGGTGGCTGGAAATGGTGTGGATCGATCTTTATCCTGTTTTGATGTCGTCAAGTCATGCACGGAGCTTAGGGGCACCCTGGGACACATTCTGCTGATTGAAAACAAACGGGAACCCAAAAACTTCACACTCCTTCTCTAAGAAAACTATAAAATACATATAAATTGAAAGCGTGCCGATAGGACCGACGAGATTATACCACTACAATGTACATAACATACTTCTGGGAGAAAAGCTGATAGTGCAAAAAGAGAGTGATAACTCTTACAAAATTGTGAAAAGTGAAATTTTTCCCGCATTCCGTCTGGCTTCATTTTTTCCGGTGAAAACAATTTTCTCGCACGCCCTTCAGGACGCGAGAGGATCGCAGATAGGAGACGAGTGCTAAATGTCAAATCTCTTTTGTTCTTTTCAATTTCGTGTCATTTTCATCATTCGCTTTTTTATTATTCGCGGTTATTTCTTGTTCCACGATTTTTTTGATGATCCGTCCAATTTCCACATTTCTTACTACACCGTACATTATTGTTTCCACGGAAAAACAAATAGCGGAATTTTTTTCTAAGAAAAATACCTTTTAACATTTGTGTTCTGCAAGCAAAACTTCTGTACACAATATCTACACTTGGTTATCTATGTTTGATTAGCATCATAAGCAGAAACGTATTAATAATTGAAAAAAAATCTCAATGAAAATATGAAATATAAGGAAACATATTTTCAATCATTATTCCAATGAAGTGTAAAACTTAAATAAGTTTATTCTAAAAAACGTGATAGAATTCACACCAATTTCGGATAAAGAACCATAAAACAAGATAATGTTGAATTATCCATATTATTGCAATGTCGATGTTGGAAACAACAAGTGTTTCATTGGATCATATATTAACATACTAACTATGCAAATACGAGGGCTATTGTAAGCAAGAAGCTTAGTTCTTTGTTACGACTTTATCCCAATTACCGCTCGTTATGTTAGCGCCACCTTTAATTTGCAAGTTTCTATATCGGAAACACATTAGGCTGTTGGTTCGCAGCTGCCGGCTGCCGCTGTCTGGTGTTAATGGTGTTAGTAAAATCTTTCCGTAACTGTATCTCCACTTCACCTTTTCTCCTTCCGTTCCCCCTCCCGTCTCCGGCGGTACATTAGCGAACCATTGATTTTCGATGCGTTATTTTGGAATACACCTGCTGCATACTTTTATGCCCCCGGAGCTTGCACCTGCTAACCACTAGATGGTGTTTTACTGCTGTAATAATTCTTGAACCAATTTCGCGGCTGAATAAAATTTCTTCCACGGAATTTGAAAGGGGTAGATACCTAATTGCCTGGATATTATGAGAGCTTTTTTTAGAATGCTTTTATCGCTGGCTTTTAATTTATTTAGGCCATTTGAACATTTCTTGCTTTTTGCGACATGATTTTTTTACATTCATTGTACAAAAAAAAAAGAATTAGAATTTTAGAGAGAAATATCGTAATTTGATTCTGTTAAGAAAAGTCAAAGTTTTTAAGTAACTTTATTCGAAAAAGTTAACCACTCTGAAGGAAATTTAAGCGCTTTATTAATTATTTATACTTAAAGTTCCCTCTGGGACTGTGCAGCGCAACTCACAAAGTGTTTGTTTCGTCCTATGGCAAATATCCTGTACAAGTAACAAGCTTGTTTGCATATTTTTCCAAACTCAAATACGTGGCCGTACATTTTGTGACTCTATTATAAAGTTTGGGTGTAAAGTTGGATTAGCCTTTTCTAGTATGAACATTTTAATTGGGTTCTTATTTCAGAAAAAAAATGGTTTTACTGCTTACTCCCAGATTATGCTGATATTCTGCTAGGGGTTTTATGCGACATATAAGACTTGATTAAATTTGATGGAAAAAATTAACGTTGTGAGTGCTACTCGAAGTTTTTTAACCTTCGAGTTAAAGTACCCAATTCGGAGAGTTTCTTAAGTAAGTATTGTTGTTAATTTTAAAATTAAATACATCGTTAACTGAATTAAAAGTTATCATTATGTTCATTTCATTATTTGATATTTCAATTTATGTAATAATAAAAAATACAAAATATTAAAATCTACCGAAGAGCACTTACGTACTTAACTAAGGCTCAATGATAAAATTAATTCTGTTTACGAGAATATCTGTAAATTGCTATTATTTCATAAATATTTTCAACGCTCGGATGAAAATATTTTTTTATCAGAGTAAACAGACGTTGAATATAATTTTTAATTTTTAGAACTCTTTTCTTATGTTTATGTAGTACTAGCTGATGTGTACCCGGCCTTGCTCGGGATTTTTTTTTTGGAATAAAGTTATGAAGTTGTGAATTCTTGCTTATCATTAGGATGCCATAATTTATTTGACTGCGAAAGTAACTATCTCCAAATAAAGAAACATTCGTTTGAATATTTTATTTCATTCCAAATGTTTACTTTTTCAAAACATATGTAAATAATAAATTTCTACCTAAGTAGGTACCTACTCGTGTTTTTCAGTTTGAAAATATTATACTGAAAAACCTTCTTCTTTTGAATATGCAATCTGTGGCTAACCAGAATGTTATATCTATGGGTTAACCTAAATAAAATATCACGGGTACAATGTTTTTCACACTATTTTGAAAACGTACAACAACAGTTTTACATATTGGATTTCATTCAAACTAGTCTCTAAACCTTCTTGGCTCTAATAAAGACAAACTGTGCGATTTTCAGCGAAACCGGTCCAGTGATTTTTGATAAAATCGAGGACAGACAAACTTACAAACTTACATTGATTTTTATGTGCATAGGTTTAATGAATTTTCTTTCATCTTGTTCGTATTATATTATTTGTTATATTACGTGGGAGGGTCCATTCAAGACTTTAAGAATCAACAGATATATTCCCAGAAAGCGTTTGTCGGCAGTTTATGCTAGTTTTTTTATTTACACTGTTCAAGGGTAATTACTTTTTCTATATCTTTGAAGGAGATATGTAACCAAGTTCTCAGTTATAAAATTGTAATGGGTAGGTAACCGCAAGAACCTTTTAAAAGCAAAAAACTTAATATTGTTTTGTGCGTTTTTGGGTTGATGAATTAATGTTCAACTACTATGAGTCTCTAAGTACATGTGAAATATTGTCAATTTAATTAAACAAACGCTCTTTTATTGCCACTTCCCTATAATATAGATGCTCTCTATCATTTTTTTATCGAACTCTTTATTTTTGAGAATAAAATTTTGCTACAAATTACATTAGGTATTAATTATTTTTATGTTTTATTGGCAGAACTCCATTTAATTTTTTTTTCGTTTAACGTAAATCAATTTTAATAATTTTATTATTAAGTTCTCCAGGTATATTAGTTTTTATTAATGTGACAGCTGTTTTGGCGTGCAAGCGCATTTTCAAACTATGGTTAGGCCACATTGCGACGACTTACTTATGACACCGAATGATCCCAATATAGCGATAATGAATAAAGTAATGAAAATTATATATTCACCGATACTCAGTATTTTCACACGACCCAAACAATATAACGCACTTAAATATGACAATATAATTTACACCATTATAAATCAGTTAAGAAAATATTGTCATTTAATGCGGGAAAACACATTATAAATTTAAGTACTTCAGAGAATTGAGAAAACTACATCGACTTTACCGATAATAAATCATTTTAAACACCGTAATATAATCAAGTCGTCGCAATGTGGCCTACCCACAGTTTTAAAAAGCCTTATACACCGAAATAGCTGTCACAATAATAAAAACTAAAATATATCGTAAACGTAATAATAACATTATTAAATTTGATTTACATAAAGTAAATATTATTGCATTGAGTTATTTTAACTTATGCCGTTACGAAAGAAGAGCTTTTTTAAAAACCGGTTAGCAGTTTTTATAAATTTTAGGGGTATGAAAAGGGATGAATGTAAATATTATGTTAAGCCACAATTTGACGAAACTTTTGGAGATCATGTAAAATTAACTTTTGGATTAATTAAAAACAAATATATTTTTTCCCACTAGTTACTAAAACTTGTTTTCTCAGAAAAGCATACTTTTGGAAACAACATTATTCCGAACAAAGTCTCAATTAAACGTGTTCTCGAGCATCTGTCACCTTAAGTACATACCTATTTTAAGTGTTTTGATGCGCGTTCAGTAAATTCAAGGAATCCTGTTAAACGTGTGATTTTTCAAGCAAAATAAAAGCTCGTCTTAGTCAGACGCTTGAACGAAGCGTATGTCTATTCGGTTGCGTGTTTATACTTACTTAACAATTTTGTACTGTAATACAAGCATCATCATAGCAAAGAAATACGGCGAAAAAACATTGGTAATAGTAAAGATGTAATATTCCCTACGTACGTTATTTGGCCACTTAATTTTCGTCGTATTTATTTAATTGTTCGAGATACATAACCTATGCTAACTAAAAACTCACATTTCAGGGGATTATCTTCGTTTGAATACATCAGTTGATATGTGGAAGAAAGTGCTTTTTGTCAATCGAGTTGGGAATAAATTTGAATGGTTATGAGCAATATATCACCCGGTTTTACATAATTTTATCTCATTTTGTTATTATAAGACTGTTTGGATGTGATTTACGCTTTAAATATTTCTCCGTAAAACTTTAAAACGTGAGAAAAATAACCTTTAAAAATCCCGTTCATGTTAAATATTCCAAGGGAAATTCCAGGCCCTTGACTTTTGATGTAGCAGCTTCACGTCAATTCAAGACGTAAACTGTCAAATTTGTCAAAACGTTCTGATCGGTTTTTATATTATTTTTATTGCGGCTTCATTTTTCCAATTTCCCTATAAGATACCTGTCTTCGAGCGAATCTTCGTTCTTTCGCAGTGAAGTTTCATGAACAAATTTCAATTGTTTATTTTACTTTATCAATTATCGTTTTAATGTAGGTAGGAGGCGGGTATGGGTACCGCCGCCCGGGAAACATTTATTGGATAACCAACACCTCTACCATAGGTCACCCTAAGTGGTTCGCTACGTTTAGTGACTTAGTAGGGGTATCCAGGTTCATAGGTTGAGGTTTGTCTAGGTCTTGGTGGTGAATACGTCTACCCACCAACTGCGTGGTAGGCCAAATCGTGAGAGATCGGTATAGGGAGACCTTCTCACCTCTCCAGTCGGACTCTCGAACGTCCGTCACTCCTGGAAACAGTGACCCCAGATTTCCACCTACCCCATATACCCTTGTCTCTCCTCTCCTGAACTTCCTTTCTTTAAAAAAATTCTCCACACCCCCAAAGATAACGTTGGCTCTGAGGGAAATTATTTTCCTCAGGGCCTCCTCTTTGGAGTTAATGTTTTAAAAAAAAGTTAGTATTTATTTTCAAACTACGAAACTAATCTTATATTGAGTAACAAAATATTTATTTTCTTCAATAGATTGATAATCACTTTGTGGTGTCATTTCTCTATACATGAAAATTATTATTTCTCTGCATGTCTTCTATTTTCCCGAAAATTACTGCACTTTGAAAATAGCACTGTTTGTGTTTATTAGAGCCAAGAAGGTTTAGAGAGTAGTTTGAATGAAATCCAATATGTAAAACTGTTGTTGTAACGTTTTCAAAGTATGAATAACATCGAACCCGCCATGTCGTATTGAGGTTATCCCATATATATACCACTCTGGTTAGCCACAGATTACATATTCAAAGAAGAAAATTTATTTAGGTAGAATATTTTCGAGATGGAAAACAAAAGTAGGTACTCACTTAAGAACTTTATGGTTTCTACCGGTATTTTTTCTACCAGTTTCGGAATCATCGTTCCTTCTCGAGAGATAAATAAGTACTAACTTAACATTATTACAACATCATAGATAATACGTTAGATGTTGGAGTGAGGGTGGAAGAGCGACTACGGTGGGTGGGGGGGGGACTAAGTAAAGAGTGGGGGGAAGAGAAAGAGACAGATAGTTTGAGAAAAATTGGACTGTCAAAGAGATTTTTATGATTAATAATCATTACGTCTTCATTATTCCTTACGGATTAAAAAAAATGCTCCTAAGCTTTCTAATCATTTCCCTTTATTGTTAATATGAATAATGTTTACTCTAGTAACTAACCAACTAACTAACCATCACTCCGTTTCCCCGCAGGGGTAGGCAGAGAGTATACCCCAGTATCTTTATCAAAATTATGATACTTTGAAATTTCGTAGTTAGCGAATTCTGATAAGTTATTATTTTCTAGGTATCTATCGTGTTCTTTAATCCTAATGTCAAATTTACGATTTTTTTTACCAGTATAAAAAGCTTTACAATTAAGTTGAGTGTGTCAATTTAAAGTCGTGTTTCATTTTTTTATTATCAAATTTATTAATCCAAAATTTACTGAATTGCAATGCAAGAACCAGGGAAATGAAACGTTCGTTTAAATTCAATTTTCTTTCAATCGTATTATTTCTAGACAGTTTTTCCCACAAATTTGAACCGTTTCCAAAGCCTGTGATCCATGAAAATATGTAAATAACAGATATTATTATCTAATCGCCACTTGTCATAAATATGGTTAAGTACTTTTAAAATATTTTAGAAATATTTTAATAAATATTTGTAGCTTTGTCGCCAGAGTAGCAGAAAAAACAATAAATTATTATTTTATTCTAGAGAATGTCAGTCATTCCAGAAAATTAGAATACTGTATCTGATACGTTCAAAATCTTGGGGCTTGAGTTGGGGTACGGGTACGATACAACCTCTAAACTTTCCTACAGAGCATTCATAACCATAAAACATGCAACTTGTGCAAATGACAAATTTAGTTGCCCAACAATCAATACATAAAACAGCACGCTTTCATCCTTTTCCCGTCAAAGGATGCTTTGAATGAACGTAATGTTTCTTTGGTTGGGTGAACGAGTCGGAACGTCAGACCGCCTCAGCCAGTGTTGCGTTGAATACCCTTTCGGTGATATCGATTGGTTCTCCGTAATTCCCATAAGCCGAGCAGCTGATCACTGTATAAACCGCGCTATTAGCTTTGTGTTAACTTTGTTGTTAATGTTGACTGTAATTATTGGGGCAATCGGAAAACTTCGCAGCAAAAACATTTGCTTAACCCTCGGATTTGAGGGCAGACGTATATAATCGCCTATAGAAATACCCAAGTTCTTATCTACCTATATTATTATGGTTATATATAGACTATTAATATTCCCCTAACATATTTCAAATAAGTTAGGGTTAGTTGAAAAATTAGTTATTTGGGTCAAGCGTATTCCCGTAATAACTTTATTTGACTCAAACGCACTGAACAAATAAACCGTACAAATGTAATCGGTACCGATTTGAGAGAAAAAAGATCTCGTCTATTAACATGAGACCCCTAGGTCCTAAAGTAAGTTTTAATTAATTTTATTTTTTTAAATTTTAATCTCCAACAGAATACAAGACATGATTATTAAAGTAACATTTTTTTTATTTATTTCATTGTGGCGATAATTCCAATTATAGGTGAGTACACAATTCATCACCATGTTCACTGTTCAGCTTAAGATAAGATACAAATAGGTACATAACACAAAGAGAAGCAATATTAAATGTTTATAAATACACAAACATATATATCGGTGACGTTCAGTTCATAGAGGCTAAAAAGCTCTACCGTAAAAAATAAACCTTAAAAAATAAATTTACAGATAATAAAAAATACGATGAACTTCCGATCAAAACGTATTTTTTTCATGAATTTGGTAGGGAACTCATACGCTCCTTTGTTTGTTTGGCCACAACAATCAGTGGAAGATGATAGTAAAATGACGATTTTCAAATACTCAATGCACAATCCGTTCCCGAACTTGAAAAACTAGACACCGCCTACCTTTGGGTAGAGAACAATGTACGCCACTATATGTATTTAGTTAATGCACAAGTATGTAATATAATAAAAACGTTATATGTTTTCATAGAAAGGAATTACTTTGTGGTTTGACATATTTATTAAATAAAACAAACACTTTATTTTAAACCACTTATTTATTTTTAAATCATCACCAACTGGTTTCAAGCTTAAGGATAAAATTTAAAACTTAAAACTGACGAAACTCGGGATAAGCGAAACCGATTGGTGATGATTTAAAAAAAAAGTGATTTAAAACAAAGTGTTTGTCTTATATAATAAAGTGATTTTAAGTACGAAGATCATCGGTTATTTGAAAGCATGAGTTCCTTTTGAAGGTTGTGATTGAATTCAAAATATATCTCAGCCTTTATGTCTGCAGTGTTTATTGTACAATCACGCCACTCTTGACCTCGGCTAGGAAAAATTGGTATTATTACCATAAGTACCGATGAAAAAGGTTTCAGAGTTTCTAATCATGATTAATGATTAATTAAAGATGAGTCATGCATATGTTTTTAAACAGAGAAATTAGATCTGATACAATATGTCTTCTTTTGGTGATTGAGTCTTTCAGCAAAGTCACCAAGATTCCGATTTTCTCCCGATTTGTAAACTAGTACTTTCTTTTTATTTTTTTAACATACTCTACCTTACTGCTATAAACCGCATTGTGCGAATACCAAATTTAGGAACCGTACTCTAAGATACCGCCTACATATGAGTAGTACAAGATTACGAAGCTACATAGTACAAGATTACGAAGCTACTGAGGTTTTTGAATAATTTGGTGACCAGTAATAAAGCCGAGCATTATTTTATTCTGTTTTATAATGTGTTGGTAATGGTGTCTGAATGTTAGTTTCGAGTGTGGTAAGATGCCTAGATCTCTAATAGAGTCTCGAATCTCTAATAGGTTGTCGATATTGTTTCGTAAAGAAATCCCACGATCCGGTTCGTAATTAAATTTACATTGAAATATTATTAAGGATTACTAATACGAGTAGATTCAACTATATATGCAATATCTTCGACTAGCTCAATCCCAGGTAATATATCGTGTGCTCGGTTTATTTATGGACAATTTGAGAAACCCCCGCTTCCAGAATATATAAATATAAACATGCAGGTAAAATGCAGCAATAGGAAATTTAATAAAACAGTTATCTTTTGCTATAAAAAGCCCTCTCGACGAGTCCCAAAACTAAAGTGAGGTTCTTAATTTCCTCGTTCGAGCGGACCCCCGGCCCCTACCTAGCGTAAACCATTTCGCCAGGCATAAGACGCCAACAAAAAAAAAAAATAGTTCTTGCTTTTAAATAATACCGGGGTAACTTGTTAAACTTTCTTATTATGGACCTGCTTCATAACAATATGTGAAAATATTTTATCAATTTTAAAAGTACGAATAAAATGAGTTTACTTCGAGCACACGGACAGGTCCAAAACACACATCGATCGGTGTTTTTCTTCAGTGGTCAGATGTACCGCTGAAACCGATGTAAAATCTTGCTAAAGGAATAAAAAATACAAAACTCCCAATACGCCAATTGAAAATTCTTGTGCCCAATACCTCAAAATGGTGAGGATCACTTGTCATCGAGTGTAACCCTTAGGAGGTTTTCATCGCTTCTCTCGAGCCGCAAACTTATGGCCGCTGACGCGTTCCTTGACTTACTTTCGCTAATATTTTTCGCAAACGAATTTCAAACGTATTTGCATTGAACGTCGAGTTCATTTTTGTAAAGTACAATAAATATTATGTTAGGATGTAAACACAATACAGTCGAAACATCTAGCTACTTGTAAATTATCGCGGCATTTGTGACAATAATTAACAATCGGTTTCCTTTACTACATTATTCGTTTTTTTTTTAGCAATTCACTGATCAAATATTAAAATATTACTCTACGTGCTTTACAGAACAAACCGTTTTCATATTACAAGAATCCATTATTATTAAGACATCTTAAGTGCTCTTTTATATGGATATATATTACCCGACGTTTTGTTTCCACAAAGCGCGGGGCAATTATTGCATTAATTGAAATCGTTGCAATCGTTGCAAATATGAATTATATAAGTATGATTAGTCGATTTCATCTGATTAAGCTATCTGATTATTTCAGACCTAGTTGTAGTATATAGAATCATTAAAATCCTAATTGACAGCCCTCCCATCTTCATCACATAAGACGTTTTTCTGCAGCACGTACACAACCGACTATCAGTCTCATTCATTAGCCAATAGGATGCATTGTCTGGACAACAAGTTTGGAAATATTGTTGATATATATGTTGACTCTGTTTATAAAGTAAAGAAAACTTGAGAGTAATCCCCATATTTCCTTTTTTGTTATGTCATTGTTTTTTTAAGGCTTAAAAACATAATTCCAAATTTGAGAAGAGGAGCCATTTTTTTTCTACGGCGGGCGCAGTTTTGATCATAGGCGGGTCTGATTGTGTTGATCAGTATGTCACCGAAGGGCTTTTTTAATCGAATTTATTCATTGAAAGATTCCTACAAAGAAAATATCCACCAAACTTAATCCCAAAACTGCCCATTTTATTAGCGGACAAACACACTCAAACAGTAAATACAATCAGATCGTCGACGAAGTACGTAGACACCGCCTGTTTTAATGGTTTATATATATGATGTATTCACACCAGACATAAGACCAACTCATTTCCACGTACTCAAATAACTAAATTACTTTGGCGTGGGTAAAGACGACGGAATGCTACATAACTATGTTCTACACGCGCTAATAAGTTTACAGTGTACAAGACTTATTTAATTCACATTCATATATCGTCTGCCGCACGCAATTTTGTTATTTCTATTCTTGACTCGACTCTGTATTTATTTAATTTTTTTTCCACGTTTTCCTTATAGATGGATAGTCTATTTACATTATAACATTTTGACATGTATTGTACAAATCATTAGTTTCACAAATAATATTATATACGAGTATAATGTGAATTAATAGATAAAGTTGTTCCCTCCTTGCCATACTAACTTAAACCGTGTTATAGAAAGTAGGTTTTTTTTTTAACATATGCGTAATTTAATATTATTTTTTCTCATGATAATCCTATTCAGTCTCCATAGATACACATTTCAAAATTATGTAAACGTCCCATACTTAATCTTGGTTGCCGGTGAATTCACCGTTGAAGATTCACCGTGAGGAAAGCTCACCGCACACAAATTTTGGATTCACTCGATTCATATTTGATCATTCATGGTTTTAAACTTATCGCCTCACAATATCATTCTTATCGGACTCGTCCTTCTTCTGGCAATTCAATGTACATAATACTGACATACATTCCGATTGAAATCACAACTAAACTCTATTATGGACTGCTAAAAATGAAAAATTTCAAAAACATTGTGATCTACAAATACATGTTAACCCTCTAACCTGGTAATTTACCAGTACATCCTTATCATCTTAATATTATAAATTAAAAGAATTCTATAAACTACAAAACTTTATTTAAGCATATTAATCTGCCAAAAAATGGATTTAGCGGAATGGTATATTTTATTGAATAACTAATGACTGCAAAAAACTCAGGGTGTGGGCAAATCTCTAAGATGAAAATGCTAACACTAAATTTGTTATTCAGATTTGGCTGATGCAACATTAACGGAGGGTGATTGCAAATTTACAAACAATAATACATAGTCTCAATAAAGATCTTAAATATGGCGCCACGTTACAATAAAATTAAAAGTTAAATAAAGCTATAAGAGCCCGTGAACTGGGAAAAAGACTACATACTACACTCATAAGACCCTTGTCTGGATTCCAATGGCCGCCATTGAATAGTCTGCTGTCCATTAGTCGAACGCTCCTTCTTGTGATACTGTCAACCAAAGACTGTCGGTCTTATCGAGAAGCTACAGGAGCATTGTTCAAGGTCGTAGAACTATAAATAAATATAATTTTTAAATAAATAAATATAACAGGAAAATATTTCCTCATTGACAAAAGAGAGGGGTTATCATTGCCATTTATCTCATCGGCACTACCAAATCTGTTACGATGTTAATTAATAACAATGGCAATTTATATTTGATGAACCTTACAAAAATAAGTATTAAGGTGATTTAAGTACATTCTGATAAATACATTACAGCAAGTAATAGATTTGCTTTCACGCTATTACATAAATACTTTATCTCATCAAAAGGAGATAGTAATAAAAAACTACAAAAATCACGCGAATGGTACAAACAGTTACCGATGAACTTATTCGTATGTAATAAAAATGTGTACAGCAGTGTTTCTCGATGTGGGGGGACAATATTCAATGTTTTCGGAAGCAATGCGAAAAAATAATTTATATCTCTTTTGTTATGTTGGTATGTTTGTGACCTTATTTATTATGTATTATTTCTAATAAACGTGGTGAGTTTCCCCTTGCAAATATGTCAATCCGTCACTTTATATTTTTGCACTCACAACAAATGAAAAAAAATTCTCTGGGAGGGGAGGCATGGAAATCTTTGTGGCGTTAAAGTGGAG